>CAUYON010108562.1:0-33270 GCA_963573935.1 Arctocebus calabarensis
ATCACAGCTCACAGCAACCTCCAATTCCTGGGCTCAAGCGAGTCTCTTGCCTCTGCCTCCCAAGTAGCTGGGACTACAGGCACCCGCCACAACGCCTGGCCATTTTTTGGTTGCAGCTGTCATTGTTGTTTGGCGGGCCCAGGCTGGATTCGAACCTACCAGCTCAGGTGTACGTGGCTGGTGCCTTAGCCCGTAGAGCCATAGGCGCCGAGCCTCACGAAATTTTTTTAAAAATTAGTCAAGCGTGGTAGTACTTGCCTGTGGTCCCAACTACCCAGAAGGCTGAGATGGGAGGATCTCCTGAGCCCAAGAGTTCAAGGTCACAGTGAGCAATTCTTTTTTTTTTTAACTTATTAGAGTATGCATCTTTATTTAATACTGTGCATTTTCTCAACGAATGATGCAGATGAAGACCTAATAGCATTCCGTCCCACAGTAATACCAGCAGAGTGATTAAAAATTAAAGTGATCACAAAAGAGACAGGCTTAACTTGGGAGGTCATTAAATATATTTAGAGTTTAGGCTAGGACACAGTGAACAATTGTTATGCCCCTACACTCTAGCCTGGGCAAGAGAGCAAGATCCTGTCTCTAAAAATATTATAAAATAATTTTAAAAACATTCTTCCATATAACAATTCATATGCAACATTGGTAATGATCACATAGTTCTAAACCTTTTAATAAAATGTCTTAGATACATAAAACAAATAGCCCATTCTGATCAACGGTTTTATAACCCAATTTACTTTAGGATTAATACCAATAGAATAATTCACTTGGTATAAATAGGAAGCTTTTAGAACATGTTTATTTATAGGTCTTCTAAACTCCCTTCTTTTTCTATACCATTGCAGAGCCCATAAAAAAATAAACAAACAAAAGATTAGATGGGTAGGTCTAAGATTGCTTTTAATTTTTATATAGCAGAAATAGCTAAAATGCCACCAAAGCATGTCCACCTACAAAAGTTAGACTCAATGCTCATCAAGGGCATGAGCCTACTCCCATCCAACAGGGTACTTGCCTAACTTGTAGCAATGTTTTATTAAAAATATAGGCAAAATATACACAGACTTGGATCCAAAGCAATTATTATGCTGTAAATAATATGCCATATAAAGATGGTCCCAAAATATAGAAAGACATGCATATACACAAGGAATTTTACTAGAACATTGTTTATAAAGGTAAAAATTTTAAAGAATAAAAACATACAATCATATAATGAAACAGATTCTTCTGAATTGACCAAAAAAAAAAAAAAAAAACACAAAGATGCCTGCAATAAATATTAAGAAGCAAATAGAATTTGAAAAACATTATAAAAATATATTTGGAAAAAATATGAAAGAAAACATACCCAAATGCTAATTATCTAGAACGAGTATCAGCAAATTATGGCCTGTGAACCAAATCTGACCTGCCTATTGTTTTTGTTATAAAGTTTTACTGAAATACACTATTTGTTTAACTCATTTATTTAAGCATTATTCATGGCTATTTTCAAATCACCATGGTACAATGAGTTGATTTGTTGTGACAGAGACCCTATGTCCTGTAAAGCCTAAAGAACTATCTGGTCCTCTCGGCTCGGCGCCTGTGGCTCAACGGGCTAAGGCGCCAGCCACGTACACCTGAGCTGGTGGGTTCGAATCCAGCCCAGCCCGCCAAACAACAATGACAGCCACAACCAAAAAATGGCCGGGTTTTGTGGCGGGTGCCTGTAGTCCCAGCTACTTGGGAGGCAGAGCCAGGAGATTCGCTTGAGCCCAGGAACTGGAGGTTGCTGTGAGCTGTGATGCCACAGCACTCTACCCAGGGTGATAGCTTGAGGCTCTGTCTCAAAAAAAAAAAAGAACTATCTGGCCCCTTACAGTAAAAGTATGCACACCTGGGCTACAAAATGAGGCCTAAGTCCTCCTCCTTACATTTTTTCCATTATTTGAAGCCTTACAATGAGCAATAATTAAAAGAAAGGAAAATTAAAAATCTTTAAAGAAAATAAAAAGACTTCCTGCTTTTTCTACCATTTTTCCCCACTTCCACTAAGCTCATAAACATATACTATCATAATTTGATTCCAGGTCTGTCAGACTCCCTTTCTTTATCTCCAAACTGTCTCCCAGCTACTTTAAAGGTTAATGCAATGTTTTGTCCACAGTTTGGGGGTAACATCATCAGTGTATTTTTTTCAAATGCTATTAAACAGGACACAAAAATTAAACTAGGGATTGTTTAATTACAGAATAAAACAATCCCTAGTATAATTTTTGAATCTGCTAATGAATAACTTCCTATGAATCTACAGATAGAGTAAGGGCTTTCTAGCGTGCAGATGGGAAATACTGGTTTATACTTCTCAGTTTCCCTCTAGGGACCTAAAACCACATTGTGAATTTAACATCAATATAATGCTTTACACACTCAAACATTAAATCGATTACTCAGTGCACACGATCCTCCCAGTCCCTATCCAGTAACCTCAGACTTGTTCTAGTCCCTCTTACTCTCTACCACCTTCCTCCGGGCCCCTAATCAGCTAATTCTGTCAATATTGCGTTTGTAATATTTTCAAATTTAATTTATGCTATTTCATAGCCAATGCCCCAAAAATCAAGGTTTCATTACTTCATCCACAACAAAGGATGAGTGAGTCTTTTCAGTGTTTATAAGAACATTTTTTGTCCCCTTGTCTTTTTTTTTTTTTTTTGCAGTTTTTAGCCAGGGCTGGGTTTGAACCCACCACCTCTGGCATATGGGGCCGGCACCCTACTCACTGAGCCATAGGTGCCGCCCCCCTTGTCTTTTAAAATACTGCCAAACACGTATTTAACATCTGTTATGCTTATAGACTAGACTAAGCACTGGAGATGACGATGGTGGACATACCCAAAATGACCTAGGGTGAGTCATGGCCTTTTATGATTCCATTCCCTTGAATTCAATCTGGTACTTGATTAGTCTAGCAAATAGAATATGGTAAAGACAATGTGATCATCATTCCTTAATTAGATACTTTTCATGGCAAAGATGATGGGACAGTCCCTCTGGTGTTTATGTTATATACTGAAACTCTATTTTAGCAGACTGGAAGAGACTACCTGCCAGCCTAGAAGTAAGCCGCCATGTTGTGAGAAGGCCAACTGACAGCAAAGGATGAGCCACCTGTAGGAACTGAGACGATTCCCCCTAACAGTCAGCAAGAAAATGGGTGACTTCAGTTCTACCACTATATTGAACTAAATTCTGCAAAGAACCATGTGAGCCTGGAAAAAAATTCCAGGTTTCAGAGAGGAATGCAGGTTAGCCAACACCTTTATTGCAGATTTGTAAAACCCTAAGCAGAAGATCTAGCTATGCTAAAGCTAAACTGGTGACACACAGAGACTGTAAAACAATAAATATATGTTGTTTTAGGTTACAAAATTTGTGGTAATTTTTATTATTCAATAAGTAATACAAGTAAAATAAGAACATATTTGCTATCACCCAGTTCTAAAGAAGAAAAGATCACTATGAACTACTCAAGTTGAGAAAAGCTTCAATAGAGAACTAGAGCATAAAGATGGTCCTTAAAAAAGGGGTAGAAGCGAGAAAGAGAGAAAAGACATTCCAGCATCAGTATGAACAGACTTACAAAAAGAAAAAAGTTGTGTATATTTCAATTACATATTTACAGATCTGTCTTCTATTTGAGATTGCACAGATCATGTATAATTTATCCTTACATTACCAGAACGTACATCAGTACCTGATTATTGCTGGGGGCACAGCAGTACAGTAAGGAAAACTAACAGTGAGTACATACTTCTGCCAAGAACTTATAGACAACTAATTGTGAGGAATACAGACATGCATAAAACTGTCCACAGGCAGTTCACAATCTAATATTGGAAGCTGGGACTATATACAAAAACAGCAAGGTAACTGTGAAAAATACCTAACGATTCTCAGAACTGTTTTTCTCTTATCTTCTTCAACAATATATAGCATTTTCTGGGTTTACCTCCTTTCTAGTAGCTATTTCTTTGCTCTCCCCTTTGCTATCTCCTCCTTCTCTGCACTACCTATAAATGTGGTCATGTCTCAGAGCTCAGTTATATGCTCTTTTCTTTTCTACATTTTCACATCGAGTCCCATGACCTTTAAAACTCACCTCTATACCACTCACTCCTAAGTTTATATTGCTAATCCTACCCTTGGTCCCTGTATTTTTTACTCACATAGCCAACCGCCCAACTGAAATCTTCATTTGAATATCCAATAGGCATATCAACTCATGGAAAGGGAGAAAATATTTGCAAATCATGTATCTGGTAAGAAGTTAATATCAAGAATACATAAAGACCTCCTACAAGTCAACAATGACAACAACAAAACTGGTTACAAAATGGGCACAGGACCTGACTAGACATTCTCCAAAGAAGATATATAAATGGTCAAAAAGCACATGAAAATATGTTCAACATCAGTAATCATTAGGGAAATGCAAATCAAAACAACAAGACACTACCTCACACCCATTAGAATGGGAACTACCAAAAAAACAGAAATTAACAGGTGTTGAAAAGATGTGGCCAAATTGAACACTTATAGATTGTGAGTGTATAAAATGGTAAAGACAATATAGAAAGCAGAATGGTGGTTCCTCAACATATTAAAAATAGAATTACTATGTAATCCAGCAATTTTGTTTCTGAATATTTACTCAAAATAAATGAAAGAAGGATCTCAAAGAGATATTTGTACACCCAAGTATATTGCAGCATTATTTGTAAGAGCCAAAAGGAGGAATCTGAGTGTCCATCAAGTTAGCAATGAATAAACAAAATGTGTTACATACATACAATATAGTATCTTCGAGCATTAAAAATGAAGGAAATTCTGACACAGAGTACAATATGGATGAACCTTGAAGACAACCTTTTAAGTGAAAAAAGCCAGATACTAAACAATACATGCTGTGTGACTCCATTTACCCAAGTTCACAGAGACAGAAAGTAAAACAGTGGTTAGGGGGCTGAGAGAGGAAGGAATGAAGTGTTTGTGTTAAATGAGTACCAAGTTTCCACTATGTAAGATGAAAAGAGTTCTAGGAAAGGATGGTGAGAATGGTTTCACACAATGTAAAAGTACTTAATGTCATTGAACTGTACACTGTAAAATGATTAATATGGCAAATTATATATTAAGTAAATTTTGCCATAATTTTTAAAAATAAATATTTTTTTCAAGAACACTTAAGTTAAATGTTACTATAAAAAATACATGAATAAGTCGTACCATGCTACTTCTCTGTTTAAAACTCTACAATATATGTCTTATTGGAAAAGATTTAATCTAAATTTCTTTTTTTTTTAATTAAATCATAACTGTGTACATTAATGCAATCATGGGGGTACAATGTGCTGGTTTTATATACAATTTGAAATATTTTCATCAAACTGGTTAACACAGCCTTCACAGCATTTTCTTAGTTATTGTGTTAAGACACTTATATTCTACACTAAGTAAATTTCACATGCACCCTTGTAAGATGCACCTATAGGTGTGGTCCCACCAATTACCCTCCTTCATCCCAACCTCCCTTTGCCCCTCCCCCACCCCAAATTTCTTAGTACTTACTTCTCTGGCATTTCTAAATCTTATTATATTCCTTGCTAATTTTGTTCTAGTCATTTTGGCCTTCCAATTGTTTCAATAATACACAAATATTCTTCCTTCCCTAAGGCCTTTGATCTTACTGTATACCTAATCTTAAAATGTGACCTAGATCTCAAAATGGTTAGCCACTTATGTTCCTTCAAACCAAATGTCTCACTTACTCATACAAGTCTTTTCTAAATACTCTATGTTGGCTGCCCTATAAGCCCTCCCCTCATTACTCTTATAAGATTATCATTTTTGTTTTCTTCTACTATCTGAATTGTCTTTTGTTTCTTGTTTATTTGCTCTATCTTCCATGACGACATAAACCTATACACAGCTAAATGCTCAGACTCCAGAACAGTATCCAGCACATGGAATACATAGGTACTGAATGAAGGACAGAAAATGAATACCATTAACCACTCTCTGATCTGTTTTTGTACTTAAAATAACCCAAATCTTTATATTCCAAATCTTAATTCCTTAAAACTCAATTATCTTTCCCTCTAAGAAATATTCTGTAATTGTATACTACAAAGAACTTTATTTTTTATCAATCTTATACCTACTACTTACTGTAGGTATAGCAAGTATTATCCTTATTTATACATATTCTATCTTGCAAAAATTCTATTAGAATTCTATACATATTACTATATTTTTCCAATCAGACCAACTGATTGAGGAAGCATATTTTTAACTTCTTCTTTTTCATTCTGTCACAACATCTAAGAGGTACTGTTGTTGTACCCAATTGTTATTTGATGTATGAATAGTTTGTAGAAATACTTCAAACCAATTATTCTCAAGTACTTAAATTTATCTAAGCAATTAACAGCAAAACCTTTGAGCTTTTAAATTAGACTTAATAACATTACAAACGTAAGTTTAACATATTTTCACTAAATAATACAAAATGATTACCATCTACTTTTATAAGAATATTATAAAAAATGATTAGAATGTATACAAAGGGTTTAATAATACTTTCATAGAAGAAAGGAGTCATATATATTTTTCCCTCACAATTTAGAAAATGTTTTTAAATCTATGTATTTATATACCTCCTTCCACTTATTTAAAATATAGACACAAATATGATTTATTAAGGAAAATATTAAAATGATATCAAAAATTATGCTAGCAGGATATCTAAATCAATTTCTTCCTGCTTTTATAAAAGGCTGATTTTTCACACTCTGCAAGTTCATTTTCTTAAATATACAAATTATGCAGCATTTAGCAACAGCAATTTTATCTAAAGATTGTACAAACTCTTATTTCAAACAAAGATTAAAGATAAATTAAACTAAAGTTTTAATTGTAATAAGCAGTCTCAAAATCTTGGGTTTACTAAAAAGTAGATTAAATCTCTAAACGTAAAGGACAAAATGGTTCATACATTTTAATATTAAGAGAAAAAACTATACGTAATTTATATCCACAGTGCAAGGAGAAAGGGGGAAAAAAAAAAACCCGTGTCAGCCTTAGGAAACAAACAGCCCTATCAAGTGAACAACTAGAAAAGATTCACACTAGAGGTTCAATAAATAACAGTAATGATGACAACCGTCTCCCATAACTACATTACAGCCCATTGTCCACATCTGATTATACTAGTCTAGACCTTGGGTAAGCACATACACACATTTTCACCAAGAGTTTTCCGATATTACCGCTGTTTCCTGGGCTTTCTGTGACCCCCATTAGCAGCAACTGTCAGATTTTCACAACTAAACACAACCATTGATAAGAAAGAAAAGTTACCATTTTTCTGTATCCTAATAATTGAGAATGTAAAAGTAATGTTCCTGAATAGGCAACCTTTCTAATACTGTAATTTCTTTAGAATTAACTACAGAGATAGCCACAAATTGGAAATAAGGAGGAAAGTGTTTCTTAAGATTTCCTTCAGGAATATGAAAAACAGTAAACCTTCACTTTGCAGAATATCATCTCCATAAATTAATATAGCCATTATTCTTATAGTACAAAATTACTGCCTAAGTCTACATGTACCTGCTTCCCTGCTCACCTTCCACTCCCTCCCTCCCTCTTTCTTCCCATACACATACAACATATTCAATAATTCAATATCACAAAAATCCTTAAATTGATATCTCTCTACTCCTCCCTCAGGTAAAACTCTCAGTAACAACTGTGAATAAGAAATGGAAAGGTTCTAACATTCCCTAATATACAAGCCTAAATCTTAGAACAGAATGGTGACTGACAGAAGAATATATGTAAAAAATTTTTACAAAAATTAATAGGCTTCATACATGTAAGGCCAGCCTAGATCTTTCTCAGTTGAGACTTCACCAAGGTAGTACCCACATCTTGTGGAATGAAATATCCTTGAATAGATATACTACAACATATCCATAAACTTTACTACAATTAAAATAGAAATAGTAAATACTCCATAAAGTTATTCCTCCCTAAGAACTTAAGAATGAGTAATATGAATGTTAAATTTCATATAAACGTTACATCTTGATATCAGTCTTTTCTTCCAAACTTATTTTTAGAAAATAACACCTAGTTGAGCTTTTTTTTTTTTTCTTTTTTTGAGACAGAGCCTCAAGCTGTCACCCTGGATAGAGTACCATAGCATCACAGCTCACAGCAACCTCCAATTCCTGGGCTCAAGTGAGTCTCCTGCCTCCGCCTCCCAAGTAGCTGGGACTACAGGCGCCTGCCACAACACCCAGCCACTTTTTGGTTGCAGCAGTCATTGTTGTTTGGCAGGCCCAGGCTGGATTCGAACCTGCCAGCTCAGGTGTATGTGGCTGGTGCCTTAGCCTGTTGAGACACAGGCGCTTAGCCCAGTTGAGCATTTTAAAATAACTCATGGAATTAGAGGCCAGAATGGAAGGAAAACGGCCAGGATGCACACTGGCATATTCTAGATGAAAACGTTTCTTAGGACTATAAAATAATTTGTTCCCAAGAATGTGCATATAAAAAGAAAACATAGTTATATTAGAAAAGCAAAATCATTGGCTTGGTGCCTATAGCTCAGCAGCTAGCATGCCGGCCACATACATCAGAGCCGGCAGGTTCAAATCCAGTCCAGGCCTGCCAAACAACTGAAAAACAGCTGGGCATTGTGGCAGGCGCCTATAGTCCCACCTACTTTGGGAGGTTAGGGCAAGAGAATCACTTAAGCCCAAGAGATGGAGGTTGCTGTGAGCTGTGACACTACAGCACTCTACAGAGGGTGACATAGTGAGACTCTGTCTCAAAAAAAAAAAGAAAAAGAAAAGGAAAAACCCTGAGGGAAATGACCCTGCTAGCTTACCACTTGGAATTTGGTTTAGGATTTCTTTGTTGTATAATTATCTACCACCTCAATTTTCCTATAACTACCTTTGTTTGTCTCTTCACTGCCAATGGTATTTCCTTAACACTTCTGATGAATTCATCTTCTTAGATTCCACCCTGACCACCCTATTTAAAACTGCAATGGCCCTCTCTTTCAGATTCTACTTATTCTCCCTCTTTCTTTGTTTTAACTTTCTCATAGCACTTAACTACCTTCTGCCATACTATCAATGTCATCAACTTTTTAAGTTTTATTACTGTCTATCTCTACTAAAAAATAAACCCAATAAAGCTGTGGTTATCTATTCTGTCCCTTGTTGAGTCTCCAAGAGCCTAGGACAGGGCCAGCACATAGTTGGTGTGCATAAATATTTGATCAATAAAGTAAATAACTATGTCTTCATTTTATTTCACTCTTCTCAAAGTCTAGCTCTCTTCCCTTTCGCTAATACCTCTAGTTCACTTTACTTTTTTTTTTCTTTTTTAAGAGACAGAGTCTTAATTTATTGCTCTCAGTAGAATGCCATGGCATCACAGCTCACAGCAACCTCCCCACCACGATGCCCGGCTATTTCACCTTACTTTTTTCTATAATCATTTTTATTTAATTTAGTAAATTATTCCATTTGTATATAAGTTGTTATGTTTTTGTTTTTGAGAAAAAAATCTCACTCTGTTGCCCTGGGTAGAATGCTGTGGCATCATAGCACCACAGCACAAACTCAAACTCCTAGGCTGGAAGCACTCACTTGCCTCAGCCTCCCACACAGCTGAGACTACAGGTGTCTGCCACAACGCCCAGCTATTACTTAGAGAAGAGGTCTCCCTCTTGCTCAGGCTGATCTTGAGCTCGTGAGCTCAAGTAATCCACCCACCTAGGTCTCCCTGAGTGCTGGGATTACAGGCATGAGCCCCCATGCCCAGCTCTTGAATTTTTTAAAGCATAAAATTTCTATACAAACATAAACATATTCTACAAGCATTCTATATGCAAGGCATCTTTTCCCCAAAATCATATACATTTAGTCTTGCTGAGATCAAACAAGAAACCTTGTAATGCCAAACATTTAAAACCCTGAAATTTAGTAGAATATAGCATTTTAGGAAGTTAAAAAGCAGTTTTACATTAATCAGAACAAAACAAGCTTAAAAAGTAATCACAGAAAAACCATTTGAATATAAAATCCCACATAAATTTTCCAAAACAAGGCTCCATAAGCAAAATCTGTGAAGGAAGTATGTTATATTAACTATAAACTAAGAAGAAGCTACAAAATTAAAAGTAAAAAAATAATTTGACCACATAACTATTTTAAACAAAAATCTAAGAAGAAATAAGAAATATGTGTTTATACTAAATAATGGGGGAAATTTCTAATCCTATTTGATAAGCTATTAAACCTTCACAAAATGATAAAACCTTAATTTAAAGGTTAATCTTTAAAAGAACAAATAACTCATTCTAAATGACCCACACAAACTTCCATACCAATTCAATTCAAAGTTAGAGTAAAGAGAGATAAAGAAAGTCTCTGCTCAAATAATCTTTAGAACAATGACCTGTGACTGTACCCTCAAAATGAGATCATATCCAAACAAATATTTATACTATTTAACTGAGCAGTGCACAATGACACATGCCTGCAGTCCCAGCTACCTGGAAGGCTGATGCAGGAAGATCACCTGAGCCCAGGAACTAGAGTCTAGCCCATGCAATAGTCTGAGATCTCATCTCTGAAATATTTATTAATTAACAAGATTTAATTTGCTCGGCTCCCACATCACAGTGGTTGTAGCACCCACCACATACACTGAAGCTGGTGGGTTCAAACCTGGCCCAGGCAAGCTAAACAATAACAATGACAACTGCAACAAAAACAGCTGAGTGTTGTGGTGGGCACCTGTAGTCCCAGCTACTTGGGAGGATGAGGCAAGAGAATCACTTAAGCCCAAGAGTTTGAGGTTGCTGTGAGCTGTGATGCCATAGCACTCTACCAAGGGTGACATGGTGAGACTCTGTCTCAAAAAAGAAAAAAAAAAGAAAGTAGAAGAAAATAAAAGATTTAATTATAGTGTTTCTATAAAATCTTGGCAGCGCCTGTGGCTCAAAGGAGTAGGGCACCGGCCCCATATGCCAGAGGTGGTGGGTTCAAATCCAGCCCCAGCCGCCCCCCCAAAAAAGTATAAAATCTTATTACACATATAATTTTAAATTTTTAATAAAAAGCATATGGCTCATTACATAACACTCCAAGATTTCCAAGGGATAATATCTTTTTTCTTTTGGAGACAAAGTCTCAAGCTGTTGCTCTGGGTAGACTGGTATGGCATCACAGATCACAGCAACTCAAACTCTTGGGCTTAAGTGATTCTCTTGTCTCAGCCTCCCAAGTAGCTGAGGGACCAAAGGCACCTGCCATAACACCCAGCTATTTCTTGGTTGTAGTTGTCATTGTTGTTTGGCAGGCCTGGGCTGGGTTTGAACCTGCCAGCTCCGGTGTAGGTGGCTGGAGCCCTAGCCGCGGAGCTACAGGCATCAAGCCATAATCTCTATTTCAATTCAAATTTTGTCTTCCGTGGCACAGACAAGAATATATTCTAGCCATACTATTCGCTTAAGGGCAAAAAATACCTTTGTCTTCTTATCAAAATGTAACCCAGATCCAAAATATCAATGATAAGAGCCAAATGGTCATAATAAAATGAAATGTCTTTTGACCTCTCCCAATTCCCCCTTCACGCTCCCTTTCATTCATTCTTCTCAGTCATTCCACAGATATTTATCAGTACTCTGACATTTAGTGGAATGAAGGACAATGCTGGAGCTCACTCAGAAACCAGCTGTGCCATATAAGCAGTTGAGAGAGACCAGTGTATTAATACTAAAAATATTATGTCTTTTATTAGGACTATTTACATATTCAGATACAAGTCTGAGTTATTGCTGCAATAAACACATACTGCCTCGCCCTAGAGGATAATTAAGCAACGTATCCAGCAGTGTGTGGGATAATCTGTCCTTTCAGTACTTTCCACGGATGGAGAAAAGATGGCTTGGCGATTGTAGCTCAGCAGCTAGGCGCCAGCCCCATACTCTGGAGCTGGAGGTTTCAAATCCAGCCCGGGCCTGCCAAACAACCAAGGATGGAGAAAAGAGAAGAGCTGCAGCACCAGGTTTCAGAGCAAAATTCTAGGAGGCTAAGTTCTCAAAATGTTTTGTTTTGTTTTGTTTTGTTTTTTAGACAGAGCCTCAAGCTGTCACCCTGGATAGAGTGCAGTAGCATCACAGCTCACAGCAACCTCCAATTCCTGGGCTCAAGCAAGTCTCCTGCCTCGGCCTCCCAAGTAGCTGGGACCACAGGCGCCCACCACAACGCCCGGCCATTTTTTGGTTGCAGCCGTCATTGTTGTTTGGCAGGCCCGGGCTGGATTCAAACCTGTCAGCTCAGGTGTACATGGCTGGCGCCTTAGCCCGTTGAGCCACAGGCACCAAGACCTCAAAATGTATTTTTAATAAACCAAACCCATTACTATAATTATAGGTAATTTTATTATTTATTTAAAAAATTACAAGATTCAAGATGAGAATTTAAATCTTAATATTTATAACAAATATTGTATCTTTAAATGAGGTTTCATACTCTACTACCTCCCTGATTTTTACCGTCAAACATTTAAAAAATCGTGTTAGCCAATGAAACTATGTCTGTTTTTTACTTAAAAATATAGGACTAATGAGAAAAATTTAAGAAAGAGATTAAGAAAATTACCAACAAGAATAATAGGAAACTATTTACTGATAGAGAATTTGCAAAGATTTTTCAAAATTCAACAGAACAAGAACAAAAACAGGACCATGTAGGCCAAGCACGGTGGCTCACACATGTAATCCTAACACTCTGGGAGGCCAAGGAGGGTGGATTGCTTGAGCTCGCAAGTTCAAGACCAAAGCTTGAGCTCTCAAGTTCAAGACCAACCTGAGCAAAACCAAGACCCCCGTCTCTACTAAAAATAGAAAAACTGAGGCAAGAGGATAACTTGAGTCCAAGTTCGAGGTTGCTGTCAGCTATGATACCACAGCACTCTACTCAGGGCAACAGCTTAAGACTGTCTTAAAAAAAAAAATCAGGACCACCTAAATATATAAAATATGCAGGATGATAAATATTATAAATATTCATCTAATGCATTTTTCCCTCTAAGAGCCACAGTCAAACAAATGAAGTTATAAGTGAAGTTTTAGGACAGGAGTCCAACAAAAATAATTACAAGTTTCATTGATTAAATTCTCATAGAGAAGCTGTTTTGATCAGAGCTACATAGTACAATATCTGGAGCTTAAAATGCTCTAAAAATTTTATTGAAGAAATCAAAAGCAGGCATGCAGAAAGGAAGGCAGCAAGCTAGCAGCCGATCTATTTCTGCCAGCAAAATGAAAATTAATATTTAAAAAACTAAATTTTTTACAAGTAATGTCACCAAAACCTCCAAGGATAAGAATAAGAAAAGCAAGATATAACAATTGAAACCACTTCTTTATCCAAATGAGAAAAGACTTATAAGATTAACTGCATTTTAACTGAATTTTTTAATGTAAGCAGCAGTGTTATGAGAATTAGTTTAATTAAATACATGTTTGAATTCAATTCAGTAAATACATTCTTAAGGTGAAGAAAAAACATAAAGCCAAATCAAATACATAAATCAACTGAAGCCCAATATATATAATAATGTAACATACTGCATTTGAATTTAGTGTAACACAGAAACCTCAGATTTCATTCAAGAAAATCAAGGCAATGGTGATAACTGTATATTATTTTCTATTAACATGGTGCTACAGCATCAAAGCTGAAAGGCAGCTTTACTATTTTTTTGTTTTGGGGTTTTTCTCTTTTAACCCCCCCCCCAAAATCTGAGATATACTTTGAAGTCACAGAGTAAACTAGCTTTAGGAGGAAGTTAATCCCCTCGTGGGAGCTTGAATTTTCAAAAGAATTTAACACCATTTGTTTAAAGAAAGTTCTACCTTTCAAAAATGATAAAAATATTTTAGACCAATTACTTGCATATTTAAAAAGTAAACAGATCTAACAGTAGTGGATCACTCCTGTAATCCTAGTACTTTTGGGAGATTGAGGCAGGAGGATCACTTCAGGCCAGGAGTAGGCTAAAGGAGTAGGCTACAGTGAGCTATGACACCACGAACTCTAGCCAGGCAACAGAGTGAGAGTTTGGCACCCACTCGTGCCCCCTCAAAAACAGGAAATAGAGATGATAACGACTTAAACTATCATAAAACATTCATAAACAAAATTATCGTTCAGGAATAATAATGTTTTTATAATAGTGTGAACAATCAATTTTTCAAACTACAATTGTTTATTATACTTATTTTTTTCCTCTTAGTAAAATTCATTAAAGATATATCATTTATTTATATCAACAACTATTAATTATTTTACTTCTACAGAATAAATTAGTTTAACATGAAATGTTTGCATGAAAAATACTAATAATTGAATTGGAACTATCAAAACAATGTATTTATATAGTAACTTATTAAACATGTAAGTTAAAGGAAACATTTCCACAAAACAACAATTACTTAACTTTGAACTAAGCAATTGATCTGTTAATGATACATCAAGACCCTTAAATCTTATGCTGTAGTCTGTCTATAAAGGTCTTCATGTTATAGACACTAATAAAACATTAATCAAGGGCCAAATTTATAACATCTACTCTATAGATGAGGTCAAGGCAGATCAGAGTACATAACAAGAAAAGCAAGGTTGGTCTTTGCAGTAAAACAAAAATCCTAATTACTGTTTTTCTTGCCCATGGGATTATATGTAGCTGAACACTCCAAACTACTCCACAAGAACATATATTCCTATGAAAACTCATTTAACCTCAAGGTACTGAATATTTGTTAAAGGAAAGCAAAATCCACTGATTTAGAAAATCATCTGAATTGTTCCTTTAAAATATATTCTACCCACTATGTCCCATTTCAAATAAAAACTGTAGTGTATCTCAAACAAGAAACAGTGCTATTAATCAATGTGCCTAATTATCAACACAGTTTTGCCATCTTAATGGTAGCTTTGCATATGCCAGCAATGGGGGAGCCTAAAGAGCTAGTGATGATGAAGTCAAGAGAGGAATTTTCCACAGTTTGTTCAGAACTGAGTAGTTTTCCTTGCACGAAGTTGTCCAAAGCCTAGAAGAAGTGGTAGTCATTTGGTGCAAGGTCTGGTAAATATGGTAGGTAAAACAGTTTCCAAGTCTAGCTTCTATAGTTTGAGCAGCATTATTTGTGGAACATGTGTTTGAGCACAGTATTGCAAAAGGATTTGCCTGTCCCCTGGGTTACAGTAGACATCCACTGTAATTGACCAGGTTTCATGAAGCTGTAGTGGATCATGCCAGCACTGGACCACCAAACAGACACCATTAACTTTTTTTAATGAATATTAAGTTTTGAACTGTTTCAGCACTTTATCTTTATCCAACCACTGTGCCGAATGCTGAGATTGTCAAAAAGAATTCATTTTTCAACACACATAATAGTACTATGTAGAAATGGTTCACCTTTATGTCATGACAGCAATGAAAGGCAACCTTCAAGACCCTATCTCCTTTGATGCTTGCTTAATTCATGTAAACCCCCTCTGTCCAGCTTCTTTACCTTGCCAATTTGTTTCTTTTTTTGAGACAAAGTCTTGCTCTGCTGCCCAGCATACAGTGCCATGACCTCAGCCTAGCTCACAGCAACCTCAAAAATTCCTGGACTCTGGGCCCACCAAACAACAAAGACAGCTGCAACCAAAAAATGGCAGGGCGTTGTGGCGGGCGCCTGCAGTCCCAGCTACTTGGGAGGCAGAGGCAAGAGACTCACTTGAGGCCAAGAATTGGAGGTTGCTGTGAGCTGTGATGCCACAGCACTCTAACCAGGGTGACAACTTGAGGCTCTGTCTCAATAAAAAGAGAAAAAATTCCTGGGCTCAAGCAATACTACCACCTTAGCCTCCTGAGTATCTGGGACTATAGGCACATGTCACCACACCCAGTTAATTTTTCTATTTTTAGTACAGATGAGGTCTCATTTTGCTCAGGCTATCCTGAACTCCTGACTTCAAGCAATTCTCCCTCCTTGGCCTCCCAGAGTGCTAGGATTACAGGCGTGAACCATGGTACCCAGCCACATTGATATGTTTCAAATGGCCCAATACTCTTGGAATAATAATGTCTAAACTTGCTGCTAATTCACACATAGGTTGAGATGGATTCATTTCCACCACAGCTTTCAGCTGGTCATTATCTACTGAGGTCTCAAGTTTCCCACATGGCTCATTTTCAAGATTAAAATCACCAGAATGGAACCTCTCAAACCATCTACATACTGTGTGTTCAATAACACTTCGTTGATACTTCCAACTGTCTGCACTTCCACAACAGAACTCATATTAGAAATTAACACAAATTATTGATTTATCAATGGTTTCACAAAAATTGGTCTTAAAAATTTGAAAGATAATTAAAAGACAAAACATGCTATTTGAAAAAATGAGAATGTACCTTCACAATAAAAAAAAAAAAAAAAAAGGCAAGCAAAGTCAAAGTGAAATGTCACAGATACCTTGACTGTCAAACGTAGGACATAAGGAAATAGGATATTTCATAATTAATAACCTAAAGTAAGAATTAAAATTTCAAATACTATCTCCACTATTTCACAAATGAACGTTAGTTTTATTTCTACCACTGTTTATTTCAAACACTTAACTTAAAAAATAAAGGCTGAGTTCTTTCTATACGCTAAACACTGAAGCAAAAAAGACAGTTTGTAACCATGGGAGAATAAAAATCCAAACAGAGTAAGATAAGCATAGGTACAAAAATCAGAAAAAGGATATTATAAAAACTACAATAACAAGTGATATATAAAAAAAATAACTTATTTAAGTAATGATCTACCCAAATAAAAATGATAATAACCAGCAATTCTGGATACAGACATTTGAAAATAACATGAGGGTTAATTTCTTCATAAAATATAGAAATTTTTTTTCAAATATGAATATTTTATTATATAAAACATTTTATTTTGGTAAAAAGCCTCAAAGAAATATTATTTGATTATTGCCAATATTATCTCTATAAAATGAATTACATTGAGGATAAAATATTGTTTATGTGAAAAATATCAATAATTCAAATGAAAACTACAAAAACTACATTTTTCAGAGAAAATGTCTTACCTATTAAATACAGATATTTACTGAATGTTATGGGTACCTCTCTAAAAGCCAAGGATACAACAATAAACAAGGGACAAGGGGATTATAATATAAAACAAATTTTACAGAAGGAGACAGACAATAAAGACAAAAATCAGAGAGGAATAAGAAATATTAGGAAAACATTTTTTAAGAAAGGAGAAAAGAGTAACCGGGATAACGGGTTTCAGGGAGGACTTCTCTGGGGTGGTATCCGAACTGGGACTTAAATGAGAAGGAACCAGACACGTAAAGATCTAGGGACAGATTTCCCAGCCATGAAGGAGTAAAGAATTCAACAAGTTCTCTCTTCCTACCAACACCCCCCACACCCAAAATAATGAACTGGACTATATAGTTAATAATCATTTCAGGATTCTGAAAATTAACCAAAGACAAACAATAAAACTGGTAAGAATTTTACCCACAAAATCTCATGAATGTTGAATAGACAGATGAAGTATGAGAATAATCCCTGCCCCCAGTTGCTTATGAGAACCAGCACCTTCACTACATGAGATGAGTGATTTGATGTGGAAGAGAGGTAAAAATAATGTATACTAAGTGAAGTTAGGAAAAGCTTCTACAGTTGAGAGTAGAGCTATAGTTACCAAAAAGGGAAATCCTGAAAATGAGATAGCCATTGAGAAGCTTAATAAAAATTCCACACATCTGCGGCTATCCAAGCACATGAGCACACATACAGTCCTGATTTTGAGAAAATGCAAAGAGATGTTAAAGCCAGGACAATTAAAAATTTCAATCTTAATAACTGAGAGAAATACTAGAAAATTTATCAGAAAGAGTTTTTTGAAGAACTGAAGACATGAATGACACCATCAACCAACTTGACCTAAGTAACATTTACAAAACAGTCTACATGACTTTAAGTAGTATACATATTCATATAGCTATAAACATCTATATTAGAAAAGAAGAAAGTTTAAATTAATTATCTAAGCCTCTAACTTGAGAATCTAGAATAAGTGCAAACTAAATCCAAAGCAGCAGAAGGACAAAAATAATAACTGAAGCAGAAATCAATGAAATTGAAAACACAAGGGAAAAAAAATCAAAAATAGTCAGTTGTTTGAAAAAACAACAAAATTCATGTAGTCAGACTCACTAAGAAACACCCCAAGTCACCAGAATCAGGAATGAAAAAGGGACCATCACTAACAACCCTCCCAAAACAAAAAAGACTACAGGAAATTATTATAAACAACTCTGTCACACAATAAACAACTTAGATTAAATTCCTGAACAGATAAGAATTTCCACATCTGACTCAAAAGAAATAAAAAATGTGAGTAGACCTATTACAAGTAAAGTAACTAAATTAGTAATTTAAAATTGTGCCATAAAGAAAAACCCTGGCTCCATCAGCTCCCCTGGTAAACTCTATAAAATGTTTACAAGAAATTAACAAAAATCATTCACAAAATCTTTCATAGAAAAGAGAACACTTTCCAACTTATTCTAGGAGGCCCACATTACCATGGCTATATAGGCAGACAAACAAATCACAAGAACACTACAGCCCTATATATTCATAAAAACGATGCAAAAATCCTCAGCCAAGTATTAGTAAAATGACTCGAACAATATATTAAAAGGATTAAATACTATAAGCAAGTGGAATTCATAAGGAATATAAAGTTAATACTGAAATGTCAATTAATATAAATAAGCTTATTAATATAGAACAAAAACCAAATGATCAACTTAACAAAGAAAAGAGACAGGCGGACGCAGTGGCTCACACCTGTAATCCAAGCACTCTGGAGGCCAAGGTGGGTGGATTGCCTGAGCTCAAGAGTTAGAGACCAGCCTGACCTAGAGAGAGACCTCAACTCTAAAAATAGCTGGGCATTGTGGTGAGTGCCTATAGTCTCAGCTACATGGGAAGCTTAAACAAAAGAATCGCGTGAGCCCAAGAGTTTGAGGATGCTACAAGGTAGGATGCTACAGTACTCTACTGAGGGTGACAAAGTAAGACTCCATCTCCCCGACTCCTCAAAAAAAAAAACAAAAAGAGATATCTGTCAAAATCCAATGTTCATTTAAGGATAAAAATCCTCAATAAACTAGAAATATAAGGGAACTTCTTCAACATATTAAGAGGCATCTATAAAGAACCTTCACCTCACATAATAATAGTGAAAGACTGAATGGTTTCACTCTAAAATCAGGAACTAGGCGAATATGTCCACTTTTAATACTACTGTTTAATTCATATTAGAGGTCCTAACTGATGCAACAGGGTAATAAAAAGCAGTAAGAAGCATACAAATTTGAAAGGTAAAAGTAAAACTGTCAATTTTTTCACTGTCAACATAATTCTATATGTAGAAAATGCTAAGGTATCTAAAAAACCAACCAAAAAAGAACCCCCTAGAAATAATGAATAAGTTTAACAAGGTTACAGAACACAGGATCAACATACAAATTATTTGTTTGTTTGCTTGTGACAGGATATTTCTGTCACCCCAGGCTGAGTACAAATCCTAAGTTCAAGCGATCTTCTTGCGTTAGTCTCCAGAGTAGATAGAAGTACAAGCATTATGCCTAGTTAATTTGTTTTTTTTTTAAGAGACAGAGTCTCACTTTGTCACCCTTGGTAGAGTGCCATGGCTTCACAGCTCACAGCAACCTCCAGCCTGGGCTTAGGTGATTCTCTTGTCTCAACTTCCCAAGTAACTGGGACCACAGGTGCCTGCCACAGAGCCCAGCTATTTTTTTTTGTTGCAGTTAGGCCAGGGCGGGTTTGAACCTGCCACCCTTGGTATATTGGTACTCATTGAGCCACAGGTGCCGCCCATGCCTAGTTAATTTTTAAACTCTTTTTAGAGATGGAATTTTATCATGTTACCCAAGCTGGTCTCAAACTTCTGGGCATATCAATCTTCCCAAGTTAGTCTCCCAAAATGGTGGGATTACAGGTATGAACCACTGGCATTTTTATATACTAATAATTTTAAAATGAAACTAAGAAAGTAATTCCATTTGCAATAGCTTCAAAAACTATAATATACATAGGAATACTTTTTTAACAAGTATAATAGTTATACACTAAAAACTTTGCTGAAAAATTAAAGTTAAATAAATGAAGCAACATTCCCTGTTCAAGGAGTAGAAGCTTCACAATTCTCAAAATACCAACTCTATAATGTAGTCAATACAATCAATCCTTAATCAGTAGCCTTTTTGCAAAAATTA
Source organism: Arctocebus calabarensis (assembly GCA_963573935.1). Classification (NCBI taxonomy): domain Eukaryota; kingdom Metazoa; phylum Chordata; class Mammalia; order Primates; family Lorisidae; genus Arctocebus; species Arctocebus calabarensis. The sequence goes on from CAUYON010108562.1 coordinate 20,484, forward strand.
ACAAAATGATCCAAAATTTATATGAGATATAAGAGATCTAAAAGAATCAAAAAAAATTGTTTTAAAGGAACAAACTACTCAATTTCAAAATGTACTACAATGTTATAGTAACAAAGATAGTGTGATATTGTCACAGAGACAGAGAGATTAACTGAACACAACTGAGAGTCGAGAAATAAATCCCATGTTATTTTGGGATTATATGTCCAAGTAATTTTCAATAAAGTTGATATAAGAATTCAAGGGCAAAGGGTGAAGCTTTCAACAAATAATGTCAAGACAATCCACAAGCAAAAATTAAACTAAGATCTTTACCTCATAAAATATAAACAAATTACTTAGAATGAATCATTAATTATACCTAAATATAAGAGCTAAAACTGTAAAATTACCAGAAAAAATATAGGCAAAATAATTAGGATCTTGCATTAGAATTGGATTTCTTAGATTTTTTTCAACAAAGCACAAATCGTTAAAGAAAAAAATAGGTAAACTGAACTTCATTAAAATTAAAAACCTTTGCTTTTGTTTTCTTTTGAGACAGCATTTCATGGCCCTGGGTAGAGTGCCATGGCATCATAGCTCACAGGAACCTCAAATTCCTGCGTTCAAGCAATCCTCTTGCCTCATGCTCCTGAGTAGCTGGGACGCTAGTTTTCCTATTTTTAGTAGAGATGGGTTCTCGCTCTTCTCAGGCTGGTCTCAAAATCCTAAACTCAGGAGATCCAGGGTACTAGGATTACAGGCGTGAGCCACTGTGCCCAGCTAAAATTTTGCTCCTCAATGAAAGTGAAAGGATAAGTCTTGGATCAGGAGAAACTATTCGTAAACCAGACTTGTATCCAGAAATACATAAAGTACTTTTACAACTCAAATATTATACACTGAAATTTAAAAATGAGCAAAAGATGTGAACAGACACTTTTCCAAAGAAGATATGAGAATACCTAATTAGCATATGAAAAATATCCATAAACCAGTATCAATACAACAGAATGCTATTTGCCAATAAAAAGGAAATGCTGATACATGCTATCTTCAAATTATATTCGTAATCCTACTATTTCTTACCTCCTCTACTGTTACGAGCCTAGTCCAAGTCACCATAAACTTAACTGGAATTACAACAGCCCCTAATTGATGTCTTCCATCCTTCAATTCCTGCATGCATCAGCCAAAGGGAGGTTTTAACACATAAGACAAATTGTCTTCCTTCTCTACTCCAAATCCTGCAATGACTACCATTTCCCACAAAATAAACTGCAAAAGCTGTACACAAAATCTTAACTTTTGGTTATTTCTCTGACCTAATATCCCACTCCACTCCACATTAATTACTCCGTTGGTGCTAAATTGGCCTCATTTTTCAAATATGCCACAAAAGCTCTCAACTGTACACTTGCTGTTTCCTAGGCCTGGAATGTTCTTCCTTACAAGTGCCTATTACTAGCACCTTTACCTATTCAAGTTTGGCTCAAATGTTACTTTCTCAATGAGCCCTACTCTGACCATTCTACAAACTGCAAACCATGCCAACCCTTTACACTTCCTTCAAAAATCTCCATTCCCCTCACCTCAGTTTCACAATTTCTTTTCCATAGTACTTGCCACCATTCACATATAACCTACCTATATTTCTTATCATTTATAATTATTCAATGACTGTTCAAATATTAGATATGCACACAGACAAAAAAAAATGGATATTTGTCCATTTTGTTCACTGGCATTTCCTTAACATTAAGAACAATTCCTGGTACGCAGTCAGTGTGTAATAAATATTAACAGAATCAATAGATAAGGAAACTGAAGGTCAAGGAAATAAAAGTACTTATCAAATATGAAAGCTGAAACGTGAACACAGGGCTGTCTTCAGAGCCAATGCTTTTTTGTTTGGTTAGTTTTATTTTTGAGACAGGATTGAGCTTGTCAGCCAGGGTAGAATATGAGTGCAATGGTGACATCAGAGCTCACTGCAACTTCAAATTCTGGGCTCATATGATATTCGTGCCTCAACTTCCCAACCAGCTGGGACTGTCGGCCCGTGCCACCATACCTAGCTAATTTTTTTTTTTTTTTTAAAGAAAGAGTGTGGCTCAATCTAGTCTCAAACTCCTGGCCTCAAGCGATCTTCCCACCAAAGCTTTCAGAAGTTATAGAATTTAAGTGTGAACAACCTCACCCAGCTCAATGCTCTAAAGCTCTATGTTGCCTTACCTATTAAAAGTAACCATAGGTAAGTAGGGGTATTTATACTTGGGAGAGCCTATAACAGTAAAAATTGCCTAATGAAATTTGTTCTTAAGAAAAGAACTAAGAATTTTACTTAAATGAACTCTGTGAATTCTAAAAACTATCTTATTAGTGTTTTGCATTAAGTAGAACAAGCACATAGTCAATCAACAGCTCTTCACACTTCTTTCACTATATATAAAATGCAATAATATCAAACAATACCTCCATGTTGAAATCAGAGCTATTTACTCACTAAGCACTTTGAAATTTTTGCTAAAAGCAAGATAAATTCTTTGAGGAAAATTTAATGATCACCTATTATAATACTTGCCAGATTCTAGACTATAATTTAGCACTATTTCCAATATAAATCATTATAGTAATCTTGCTGCTGCTCTTGATTTCAATTAATTCCCCTCTCCTTCAACCCATCCTAAACATTTCTACCAGTTATCTTTCCAAAAACACAAGTACCATAATGACTTTTTGCTTAAAATCCTCTAAGGTTTCCAAATGCTAAATATGCTGCAGAAGGACTTTTGGGATCCAGACACTCAATTTTATTACAATCAAAGCCCCCCCCCCCAACACACACACACACACACACCATTTGAATATCCTAGACTCATTCCTGTATCACAGTGTCTTCAGATATCTTCATCTGAATAATTTTCACATAAGCATCCTTAAATTTATCCCTAACTGCCACTTTTGTAATGTCTATATATAACTAACCCCACTCATCCTTGAAAACATGTCTCAAGAATATTTACCTGATCATTTCACACTAAGTTTAAGACTCTTTCTCTTTTTCTTAGTACTCTATAGTAGTATAGTATCATTAGTACCCTATTCTTAAATACTTCTATACAACTATAAGTTCATTTGTCTGCAATACTCGTTTGTGAATACCTGTAATTACTTCTGAGAGAAAGAATTTTAGCAGTATTTAAAATAAAGTTATCAATACTCTTTTATCCCTCTTCTATAACATTAATAAGAAAAAAGGCCTAAATTCCTAGTTCTAGTTCAAGCAGTTACCCGATAGTATCAGTCCTCCAACAACACCAGCCAAAACACTGTAAACAAGTATCACTGTAAGAATAAATCCTCAGAAGAAAAAACAAAAGAAAAACTCCTCAGAATACTATTCCTAAGGGCTGCCAGTCACATCTTTTAATGCAAAACCAACTGCCACAAAACAGAAAAATATAATTTGCTCATCATTTTTTCATTTACTTTCACCTTTTAATTCTTCCATTCTCTTAAATTTGTCTCCCTTTTATCACTCTTTTCATTCCTATAATTTTTTTCCATTTCTTTTCTACCAATGAATGTTCTTTTTCTGAATTTTTCTGTTTCTGCTCTGTAAGTGGAAAATAGACCTACTTATACCTTGATCTCCTTTTTCATCACAACACAACACAAAACAAAACCTGTTCGCCCACCTCCTTCATAGCAAGCCCATGCTATAAGATAATATAGATATATAAACTAATTTGATGCTATAAACATAAAACAACTTTATAGAAAGTCCAAATAAGTATGGTTTTTCCTCATAGCCACAAATAGAATTATCTATTAACTTTTGCCAAACTCTACTTATTGAAAAATTAAAAAACACAATCTCATCAAGAAGCATGCAATCACAAAGAAAATTATAAAATGGTTCCATACTTATTCATGTGTAATAGTTAATATATGAAAGCACTCCTGAATTCTGACTTCAAAAACAATGAATATATGGTGGTGGATACACTAAAAGTCCTGACTTTCAGCATTACACAATTCATCCATGTAACAAAAAAAACACTCGTACTCCCTAAAACTATTCAAATTTTTTAAAATACGCATATAACTCAAAAATATCAGTTCGCATGGGGAAAATATAATAAAATTTTAAATTAAAATAAAAATGGATATAAAATAGATTACCTTCCTTCATTGACAAGTTCAATAAAAGCAAGGCCAGCATTCTTCTGAATAGAATTCTGCCACTCCTAAAAAAATAGCAAAAGAAAGCTGAAGAAATTTCATGTAGGTTCTTTCTTTTAAAACAACAATAATTAGAAATATACCATATTTTGCCATGTATAATGCACACATTTTTACTCTAATTTTTGAGGGAAAATATGGATGTACATTGTTAAATGAGTACTACTAATTCTATAACTATCTAAATTTTTTTTTCTTTTATTTATGCTTATACATTAACTCTAAAAAACAATAATGATATCTGTATGCAAAATAATACCTTGGAATACAATTGGTTTTGTGAAACTTATAATAAATTTGCAACAAAAGCATTTGCAAAAATAATGACATATTTCTCTTCGTACAATTTAGGCAGGAGCTGGCAATCTTGCTGTAGGGCAGCAGGTTGGCCAGGAAAGTTAAAGCCCAGCCAGAGCCAGCAAGGGCAGGGATGTGGCAGAGAAATGGGGAACAAGGTGAGTGCGCAACTTCAGCAAGTCACTGTTGAAAGAAAGCTGGGAAGAGCCCCACAGCCAAGTTAGCAGAGCAGTCTAACAAGTGCCTACAATGTCCACGTGGCCAGTGATAGCCATGACAAGCTTTGATCCCCAAGGAGCACCGCCAAGCCCAGGGAGGATGGTTAGCAGCAGCTACGTGGGTGACCCAGGCAAGCCTGGCAGGGCACAGAGAGCCCTCACTTCAGAGTTTGCTTTTCATGCCCAAGGATGAATCTTGGCCCTCAAAGCACCAAATCCACAGGTTTTCAAATTTAATTTCAATAGGAAAACCTTCAGATAACTAGTTGGTTTAATAAAAAAGAATGGAAAAAAAGAAAGAAAAGAAAAGATAGGAGGTAAGATTCCGAATCCCTGGTGTCACTCAAGTTCACCTCTCCTTTCTGAGGACAGTAAGAATATTGACTTGTGTCAGAGCCTCTACCACTTTGGGCTGTACCTGCCAGCTTCAGTACCAAGCATGGGATACTGAGCAGCCCTGCTATTACTAAGAGAATATATTCTAATTCTCAGTTATAGTTAAATCCACAAGCACTCTTGGCCCTCTATAATACATGAATATTGCAAAATTTGTCACCCACACAAAATTTCTTGTACCTTATATCTGTTCTTGCATTTTACAACTATTTGTTACATAAAATTTCTTGTACCATACTATGTTTAAAAAGCAAATGCTAAAAATTCCGTTATAATATAAAACCAACTACCTAAATATAAAAGTACCTAAAATTTTTTTTTGGAACTAAAGCATTAAAAGACTTTTCCCGAAAGTTTGGGCCATGTGTGTAATGTGGGTATGCATTATACATGGGAGTACATTACACACACTAGAATATGGCAACTGATCCAAATTTTATACATTAGCTCCTAAAAAGAAAGTTCTGTTAAACCATATGAGTAGTTGAAGTACTACTAAAAGTACACTAAACAAAGGAGCAACAAGTAGATGCAGTATAAACTAAATGAGTCTGTCCATTTATTCATTTATATGCCCTTTTTGTTTTATACATTATATATATACTAATTTAACTGAAATAGCTGGGAGTGCAGAAAGAAGGCAGCAAAGAAAACCAAGGACAAATACAGATTTTATATTTGTATTCCTTGGTTAAGGTTTTGTTTTGTTTTTAATGTATTACCTAAAATGAAGAGAGGAGAATTAAGTAGTTCAATAACACTGATAAAAAGAACATATTTTACCATAGAAACTGATGAGTAATTGAGAAAGAGACAAGAAATATAGTGAATTGGGCTATACCAGTTTTGAGCTAGAAACCTAAAATCCATTGCCCTTTGAATTAGTAATAACTAGTATAAATTTACTAACTGTATTTATTATTCATTAAAAATTTCTCCACTAAACACAAAGAAGGTATCTATTAAGAAGTTGAGATGGAAATCTAATTCAAAGATCATGTACAAATGAATTTTTTTTTTGGTAAACACAGAGTCTCACTTTATTGCCCTCAGTAGTATGCCGTGGTGCCACACAGCTTACAACAACCTCCAACTTCTAGCCTTAGGCAATTCTCTAGCCTCAGCCTCCCAAGTAGCTGGGACTACAGGCACCCACCACAATGCCCAGCTATTTTTCTATTTTGCAGTTTGGCCGAGGCCGGGTTTGAACCCCATCACCTTTGGTATATGGGGTCGGCACCCTACTCCATGACCCCCAGGCGCTGCCCTACAAATGAATTTTTTAATGCTTATCTCAAAACATAAAGTAAGAATTAATATAATAAGGAAAAGCCTACAGAAACTGAAATATACCTAGATTTGAGAATTGCCATTGAATGCACTCCTGTGTGCATTTTTAAGAACTGAAAATATACACATAATCTTTATGTTCCTTAACATTTAAGGAGGTCTTGTATTCTAACAACATAATATCCTTCAATTGATCTATTTTTGTTCTTCTGTAAGACCATGGTAAACTACTTAACACTGCTCACCATAAACCATATTTGCATTTTCTGAATGTAACAACTTTAAGAGTTTTAAATTCCACGCAATTTCACCCTAATGACTATTATGTTCCACTTCTTATTTCTTCTAGTCTCACCCTTTCCCTTCTACTTTCTCCTTTTTATCCCTACTTTTGCACTACCTTCTTTTGTGTTCTGAAAATCCCAAGGTGGCTCTCAGGACTAAAATGACCACATGTCATGAATTTGTTGAAGAGTTCTATTTTATGAAGAGTGTTTGTATGATCCTGCTAACAGAACATACACAGAAGAATGGAAAGTTAAACAGTAAGATATTAGTGGGTAATCACTGGTTAGATCTAATAGAGAAGAAAAAGTAATATATTTTTGCAAAAAGAACAAGAAGAAAGTATTCAATTGTACTCATTATAATTCTGACACAGGATAACAGAATATATTGTTGGACTAATGACAGGATATATTCTCAGACTAGTAACAGGATATATTATTGAACAAATCGGGTTATATATCCTGGTCTCAGACATTTCCTATAAAATGTTTATTTCAGGTGTAATATTTATAATTCTATAATTTACTAATATTTAAAAATTAGTGACTCATTCTCTATCATCTCCAGGGCGGGTGGGTTTTCAGCATGCGCCAGAGCCCAGTTGTCTTTCTGTAGTAAAAAGAAATCCAAAATATAGTCTCTTTCAAAATTCACACTGTATTTATATTTTACTGAAACTATACAAAAAAGATACTAAATTTATTTCAGTGAGGCAAACAAAATCAGATATAAAATAGAAATAATGACCTAACTGAAAACTAATTTCTTTTTTTTTTATTTTTTTTTTACTTAAGCAATAAAAAGTTTATTGGCTAATGTAACAGGAAATCCAGAATTAGGGAAGACTTGAGGTGTCGGGAACCAGAGTGGGATTGGTGGGGAATGAGGAAAGCACAGCACAAGAGGAGACACGGAAACAAAGGACGGGACCAGGAGGACCGACCGAGCTGATGGCCACAGCCAGCTGAAAACTAACTTCTTACTATCCAAATGAACAGGTATTCCTAAGGGAAGCACTCAGATTCCATGAAGGTACGCAGTCCTGAGAGAGGAGCGCAGGCCACACCTTCCTTTCTTCTCAAAAGGCAGGAAGCAAGATGAGAAGAGTAGAACCCTCAAATAAATGTTTTGATCCTGATGCAGTGGGTCTCACTTCACCTCCCAAGCACATTACAGATAGCAAGATTCTATTTAGATTCAGTTGCTCTAAATCCAAACATGCACAAGAACAGTAGAATAGAGACAAAATTAATGGAAGATGGACCTGAACATCTTCAAACCGTCTCATGCCCTAGAGAAGACTCACAAAATGATCCTAGAAAGATGTCAAGTACCTTCAGATTTAACAGAATGACGAGAGCACACTGTTACCTTTCTGGGTAGATAGCAAGTGACAAGAAAGCAGTGTGATAACTCAAAAGATGCCACAGCCAAGAAACAAGAACATATGCTCACTCCTCAGCTCTTACACATAACAGAATATTTGCAGAAAGCCAACTAGAAATTTAATGTAGGCTCAAAGATTAGGAAGATTGGACCACAAATTGAGTTGAGTTTTTATTTATATCATGTAACTTAAGGAAAAATCTCAAAATGGAAATTAATGTATTAAAGAAAAAAAATTAAAAAGTCACTTTTCTTGCTAGAAAAAAAAATCAGTAAAAAAGAAAAAGGGATTAGCAATTCTGCTTTCGAAAGTATCTACTATAAAGAACAAGGCAAAGATGTCCCCTCTCACCACTGCTTTTCAACATTGTTCTATTAGTCCTGCTAAAGAAATAAAGTAACAAAAGTAAATGAAAGATGTATAGATTGGGGATGGCGCCTGTGGCTCAATGAGTAGGGCGCCAGCCCCATATGCTGGAAGTGGTGGGCTCAAACTGGGCCCTGGCCAAAAAAAACAAAACAAGGAATATATATAGATTGGGCCTAGTACCCACAAATTCCTGTAATCTGAGAACTTTGGGAGGTCAAGCAAGGAAAGAGGATCAGTTGAGCCTAGGAGTTTGAGATTAGCCACAAACACAGTGAGACCTTATCTCTACAAAAATTAATGATAACAACAACAACAATAATAATAATAGCAAGTTTGGTGGCATGTGCCTATAATCCTAGCTATTTGGGAAGCTGAGGTGGAAGAATCCCTTGAGCTTAGGAGTTTTAAGTTGCAGTGACCTCTCAACAACACTCTCTCTCAGAAAAAAGGTAATATAAATTGAAAAAGAAGAAATAAAATTGTCTTTGTTTGCAAATGACATGATCATCTGTGTAGAAAACCTGAAAGAACTGACAAAAAACTCCTGGAATTAATAAATTAACAATAGCAAGGTCACAGGATACAAGGTTAATATACAAAAACCATTTCCCTATATACCAACAATGAACAAGTGGAATGTGAAGTAAAAGCACAATACCAATTATGTTAACATCAAAAAAATACTTAGGTATTAATCTAACAAAATATGTACAAGATCTATATAATAAAATTAATAAAATTCTAATGAAAAAGGCAAAGAATAACTAAATGAATACAGAATATTTCACATACATGGTTAGAAAGACTCAAAAGTTATCAAGATGTTTGTTCTTCCAAAACTGATTGACAAAGTCAATGCAATCCCAATCTAAATACCAGCAAATTGACCAGGAATAGTGGCTCACATCTGTAATCCTAGAACTTTGGGAAGCCCAGGTAGGGGGACTGCTTGAGCTCAGGGGTTTGAGACAAACTTGAGCAAAGCAAAACCTCATCTGAACTCAAAACAGAAAAATTAGCCAGGCATGGTGTTGCACACCTGTAGTCCCAGAGAGTTGGGAGGCTGAGGCAGGAGAATCATTGGAGCGTAGAAGTTGAGACTGCTATGAGTTAGGCTGAGGGCACAGCATTGTAGCCCCAATGACAGAGCAAGATACTGTTTCAAGAAATAAATAAAAATTAAATTAAATAATAAAATAAAATAAATAGAAGCTAGTTATTTTGTGGATATTGACAGACTGATTTTAGAGTTTATATAGGGAAGGATAAGACCCAGAATAGCCCATAAAATAGTGAAGGAGAAGAATAAAGTGGGAAAACTGCCTATCTGGTTTTAACACTTATTAGAAAGCTAAAGTAATCATGACATCTATCAACAGAACAAAATAAAGAGCCTAGCAACAGACACAGTCAACTGATTTTTTACAAAGAGCAAAGGCAATACAATGGAAAAAAATAGTCTTTCAACAAATGGTACTAAAACAAATGCAAAAAAAAAATCTAGAAGGGCAGCACCTGTGGCTCAAAGGAGTAGGGCGCCGGCCACTTATGCTAGAGGTGGCAGGTTCAAACCCAGCCCGGGTCAAAAACTGCAAAAAAAAAAAAAAATCTAAGACACAGACTTTACAACTTTCACAAAAATTATTTCAAAAAACAGACTTAAATGTATAAACATAAAACTATCAAACTTCTAGATGATAAACACAGAAGAATAGCTGGATGACCTTGGGTTTGGTGATGACTTTTTAGATACAACACCAAAGCACATTCCTTGAAATAAAGAAGTGATTATTAGTGAATGTAAGAATTTGACTTTATTAAAATTAAAGTTATCTGCTTTGTAAAAGATACTATAGCAAAAATGAAAAGGTAAGCCACAGACAGATAAAATACTTGCAAAAGGCATATCCAATAAAGAACTATCATACAAAATATACAAGGAACTCTTAATACTCAACAATAAGAAAACAACCCCGTAAACAATGGACCAAAGACCTTCACAGATACTTCAACAAAGAAGATATACAGATGGTAAATAAGCATATGAAAATTCTCCATATTAAGTCATTATGGAAAGGCAAATTAAAACTATGAGATACCTGCCTGGTATAGTGTCATGTCTATAATCCTAGCACTTTGGGAGACTAAAGCAAAAAAACTGGATTGCTTGAGGATAAGAGTTCAAGACTGGCCTGAGCTAGAGCAAGAACCTATCTCTACAAAAAAAGACAAAAATAAGCTGGGTGTGGAGGAAAGCACCTTTAGTCCCACCTCCTGGGAGGCTGAGTCAGGAGAATCATCTAAGACCAGGACTCAGAGGATGCAGTGAGCTATGATCATACCACTGCATTCCAGCCTGGACTATAGAGCAAGGCCTGGTCAATAAATAAATAAACAAATAAACAAACAAACAAAAACAAAACAAAAAAAGGTATGAGATACCACTATACACCTATCAAAATGCTCAAAATCCGGAATACTGACATCACTAAATAATAGAATGTGGTGCAGCAGGAAACTTTCATCCATTGCTAGTGGTAATACAAAATGATACACCCACTTGGGAAGACAGTTTGGTGGTTTCAACAAAACTAAACATGCGCTTACCATATGATGCATCAATTATGGTCCTTAGTACTTACGCAAAGGAGTTGAAAACTCATGTTCACTTAGAAACTTGCACATGAGGATTTATAACAACTTTATTCATAACTATCAAAATTTGAAAACAAACAAGATGTCCCTCAGAAGATGAATGTATAAATAAACTTGTAGGCCCAGACACTAGAGTATCATTCACCATTATAAGGAGTGAGCTATCAAGCCATGAAATGACATAGAGAAAACTTAAAAGCACATTACTAAGTGAAAAAAATCCGAAAAAGTTATACACTATATTATTCCAACTATAGCGGAATCTCCATAGTTGACCACCTCCGTAAGTTGACCTAATTTTCATAGACCAGACACTACCACACATACAGTACAGTAGGTCTAGATCCCTATGCTGAGCACGTCCACACATCGACCAGTTTGTTACAGTCCCTCGAGTGGTCAACATACAGAGCTGGTACTGTATCTAACATTTTAGAAAAGACAAAACTATGGAGAAAGTAAAAGGATCAATGTTTGTAGGTATCAGTGGGGAGAGAAAGACAAATCAGAAGACCACAAAGGATTTTTAGGGCAATGAAGTTACTGTATGATATATAATGACAAATATATGCCATCATGTATCTGTCCAAATCCTCAGAATGCACAACACCAAAAATGAAACCCTATGTAAACTATAGATTTTTGGTAATAATGATGTATCATTGTAGGATCATCAATTATAACAAATAGACCACTCGGGTAGAGAATATTGATAATGGTGAAGTGTATGCATGCGCAGGGGGCAGGGGGATAAGTGGGAAATCTCTGTAGCTTCTGCTCAAAGTTGCCATGAACCTAAAACTTCTCTACCAAATAAAGTGTATTAAAAAATTAATTTAAAACAAAGTATTTACTAGTACTATTTTTCTCAAATCCATTTTGTCTGATCCAGAACTACAGCAGGAGAGGGTTTTTATTGTACACTTCAGACAGAACTCAAAACCCCACAAGATAACAGTATTTTAAGTAGACAAGTGAATATCACTTTGATTTTATTTTCATTATGTACAGAAACTTTTACTTACATTGTCAAATCAGAAATTGTGCCATGAAATTTCACAAAGATTTAAAGTAGCAGTATCAAGGTTAGAATGAAAACTAGATAAAGTTAGTGTAACTATAAAAACTTAACCACATTAAAATACTTATCACTTATCGTGGAAGAAGCCCAAGTGCCCATCGACCCACAAATGGATTAATAAATTGTGGTACATGTATACCATGGACTACCATGCAGCCTTAAAGAAAGATAGAGACTTTGCCTCTTTTGTGTTTACATGGATGGAGCTGGAACATATTCTTAGCAAAGTATCTCAAGAATTGAAGAAAATGTATCCAACGTACTCAGCCCTACTGTGAAGCTAATCTATAGCTTTCATATGAAGGCTAAAACCCAATTATTGCACAAGAAATGGGGAAAGGAGAACGGGTGGGTTGGGATGGGGAGAGGATGAGTGGAGGGAGGGTGATTGGTCGGATCACACTTACGGTGCATCGTAGAAGAGTACAAGTGAAAATTACTAAATGTAGAATATAAATGTCTTCATATAGTGATTAAAAGGCCATGAAGGCTATGTTAAATAGTTCAATGAAAATATTTCAGATTGTATATGAAGTCAGCACGTTGTGCCCCATGATTGCACCAATGTACACAATT
>CAUYON010108564.1:0-30214 GCA_963573935.1 Arctocebus calabarensis
AATTTTTCATGACATGACATAGATTAGAACATAAAATCTTAATACATTTTTCTCACAAAAGTCAGGAGAAAACTTCTAAACAAGGATCAAAAATGTTTTCATATAGTAAACGAGAAAATATCATGAACGGTATGTCAATCAGGTTGATAAAATATCTCAGATTGCATGTGAAGCCCCCACACTGTACCCCATGGTTGAAATAATGTACACAGCTATGATTCAATAAAAAAAAAAAAAAGTTTGTACAATTACTAAATAAATTTTGATATTGATAAGTTTTCCCTCATGTTTCTGGGATGCAGGTATAATATTCAACCTTTGGACTTTTCTCCTGAAATCTCCAGGATTTTACACTTGCTGCTGTCTCTTCTCCACATTTATTCATCTGATTTGTATTCTTCATTTACATCTCAATTTAAATGTCATTTCTACTTAAATGGTGTTTGTTTCTTCCTCCTTCCACCACACAGCACAAAGACCACGCCTAAAGAAATTGTCTGTCCTATTTGCTGTTTTATCCTAAATTTTCTCTTCAATAACATCAATCACACTAAAATTTCATTATGTATTATATATGTATAACCTGTCATAAAAGCAAATAGCTTATTTTTTTAGCACCCTTCAGTAGATTAAAAAAACCTTGCAAATAAATCACACAAAATATATGTATAAAAGTCTCACAGTCTCTGCAATAAAATAATGATTTATTGAAAAAGAATTATAATTTGTGACATGAAAAAATAATCAAAAAAGAATCAAATGGGGGGTGACTCCTGTGGCTTAAAGGAGTAGGGCGCAGGCCCCATATGCTGGAGGTGACGGGTTCAAACACAGCCCTGGCCAAAAACTGAAAAAAAAAAAAAAAAAAAAGAATCAAATGGGTATGATGTGGTGCATATTTAAAAGGACTTTGAATCAATATTTAACTGTCTTCATACGTTTCATTTATGTATTAAGATATGACAAATATTAACAAGTATGAGGGGACCTGCCCTGAATACCAGTGGCATGGTGGGACAAGAAGATTGACTGAAATTATTAGAAAAAATATAGAGAATAACAGATAAGGACACAGCTTTTAAGAGCAGCGGGAATTGGGGAGGCAGCACACCCTTCTTCGTGAGGCTTCCAGTGTGCTGCCCTGAGGATCAGGCTGGCCCTGTATGGATTTCATACATCAGGGTTACAATCATAAATCTCATGAAGAAAAGATAAACATTCAGTCCTGGTCCTTGCTGCACTTGCTTTTCTACTAACTAGACTAATTCTTCAACTAACTATGCTAATTGCATGGATTTACTTGCTACTTTTTATTGTTTTGAGGTATTTATGATCTTAACACAAACAGAGTCTGGATGGGTAAACACTTAGGAGCTGACATTGGGGAAAATACCCACGCCTACCCACAATCACAAATCACAGATGCGAGTTTTTCCTCTGACCAAACTAAGGTGACAGAAGAAAAGAGACATTTCATCTCCTTACCTGGTCTGGAGCAGTCTCGCTGTGTTCAACAAAGTTTAAACTTTTACATTCTTAACTCCTCGAAAAACACTCTCGGGGCAGATGTGGGGAAAGGAGAGATACTCAACAAGCCAGGCTTCAGAATATTAAAGTGAAAGGGTCTGTGCTCTCAGAATCAATTTCTCCTCTTTCTGCTTCCCCTTTGTCCATTCTCTGCAATCCTATTCCTAATTTAATTTCTAATCTACTTACAACTAATAATTGAATATCGGTTTCAAGCTTATAAAATCATTAACTAGTAATGCAAGTTCATCGACATGTGACTCATCCATTAACTATTCCTACATGCACCCTTCGAATAAAAGTTAGAATTTACCGAGTGATCAATTTGAGCCAATTTATCCATATCTATAATATTATCATCTATGTATTTACTCATATATGTATGTATATGCACATAAATATATGTGCACAGTACTTATGTTACATATACTATATTCATTTAATATTAAAATGGGTAATCCTCCAAAGAGACCTAGCCCTGGCTTTTAATCTTTGCTTCATAGATGGATAAATTGAAGTGTTGGAATAGTAACTAGTAGTAGCTAAGTGATGGAGTCTGGGTTCAGTCTTATTTCAGTGTTTCCAGACCTGTGATTTCCATAGGATGTGACACTGCCTCTTCAAGATTACACGCAGAGATCATGAAAGTGAAAAGAGAATCTTTTATAAATATATGTAGACGATTTTATAATTGGACAAATTTACTGACCCAAATTGGAAAATGTTCTTATTTTCATAATAATTTATAATGCTAAAATTTGTAATTATTCATAGCAATAAAATACTATGTCCACTGATAAGCTTATAAAAATATGCATATGAAAATATGTAATTGAATACAAGGCAAATAATATAAGAAGAGGCAAGGATCCCTACATATTGGGTTCAGAGTAGAATAAATTCAAAATTAGAATGAAGAAATGAAGGCAAAGAATACCAGTATTTTGCTGGTACTCAGGACAAGGCTCACTAAAACTTACTCAAAAAGAATTAAGGAGAATGATCCTCTCAATTCAAAAATTAGTTGAGAGTTGGTTTCTAGGCTACACCTTGGCGTTGGGTTCTGAATTTTCTATCCTTTACCTCCCAAAATGAGACACTTAATATACTACTAAGAAAAAAAGAAAACAGAAAATCATATCTGAAATTCTCAAATTAATGCTATTTGAAAATTGGATATTCACCTGCTGCCAAGACAAATTCACCTTATCATTGAACCAACTGTCACTCATTTTTAGGACAGTGGATAAAAATCGTGAAGTTTCTGCATTAAAATACACCAAATCCGAGGCATTGTATATCTGCAGAGAAAAGAGTGTTACTGCTTGGTCTGGAAAATATAGTGACTATTGATCCAGAAGGATCAATTCGAAGAATACCAATTGTTACAGGAAATTTCGATTGAAATTTTCTCATTTTGTCATTTGTAGAAATACAAATTTCTACACGTTTTTAGAAAAATAGCGCCTTATGGATCTTATGAAACTGCAGATGCCCTTTGTAAGATATGACACAAATTATTGTTTTTCCTCATCTTTTAGTGTTTTGAAGCTTTGAATACTTTGTGAAAGCAAAAATATTTCTGCATTTACCTTCATTCGGAAACAGTAAAATACACCTTCAGGTTTTAATTTCCCCACGTTATTCCACCAATTATTTCAAGAAGGCCTATTATTAACTAGCTTTACTAAGGTATATATTATAAAATATAACTCTTCACATATGAAAACACCCTTGAAACCATCACCAAACTCAAATAGTGAAAATATACATCTCCCAAAAAGCTTACATTCCCTATGCAATGCCTCCTGCCCATCCTTCCCCCCCATCAGTCCCCATGCAACCACAAATCTGCTATTAGTTACTGTATATTAGTTTACATTTTCTAAAGTTTTATTTAAAGGGAATTATACAATATGTTCTTTTCATTTTCTACCTTCTTTCAGCATAATTATTTTTAAGTTTATTCATGTTGTTATGGGTATCATTAGTACATTCCCTTTATTTATTTACTTTTATTTGTATAAATTTATAGGAAATGAGTGTAATTTTTTTACGTGGATATATTGAGCAGTGGTGAAGTCAGCACCTTTATTGTATCCATCACCCAAATAACAAACATTATACCTATTATTCTCATCACCCATCTCCCACCCTCTGAGTCTCTCTCCATTGTCTATCATTCCACATTCTACATCCATGTACACATATTATTTAGTTCCTACTTATTAGTGAGAACATGGGTTACTTGTCCTTCTGTTTCTGAGCTGTTTTTACTTAAGATAATGGCCTCCTGCTCCATCCATGTTTCTGCAAAGACATGACTTCATTCTTTTTCCTGGCTGAATAGTATTCCCTGTGTGCACATACCACATGTTCATAGTCCACCCATCCGTTATTGGACACTTAGGTTGATCTCTTTTCTATTGTGAATCATGTTGTGGTAAACATGAGAGTTCAGGTATCTTTTTCATATATTGATTTGTTTTCTATTAGAAACATAGCCAGCAGTGGGATTGCTAAATCAAATGGTAGTTCTGTTTTTCCTTTTTTTATTCTCTATTAAATCATAACTGTGTACATTAATGTATTTATGAGGTACAATGTGCTGATTTGATATACAATGTGGAATGCTTACATCTAACTGATTAACATAACCATCTGCTGGCTGGCTTATTTTTTTTTTTTTTTTTTGGTGAGACATTCATACATTATTCTTAATAGTTTAGGAATGTATCATTGCATTATACACATTAGATTAGGTCCCCCAAAAACCCTCCCACCTCCCAACCTTACCCCCCCTCCTCTTCCTCTTCCCTCCTTCTTTGTGGAATATAGTTATGTTTTACCATTCCTATGAATGTGTAGGTGATTATATACTGATTTCATAGTAGTATTCAATACATTGGATACTTTTTCTTCCATTCTTGAGACTCTTTACTAAGAATATGTTCCAGCTCCATCCAGGTAAACATAAAAGCAGAATGTTTATTGAAGCCCAGTTCATAATACAAGTCATAGAAACAGCCCAAGTGCCCATCGACCCATGAATGGATTAATGAATTGTGGTATATGTACACCATGGAATACTGTGCAGCCATAAAAAAGATGGCAACTTCACATCTTTTATGGTAGTTCTGTTTTTTTCATTCTTTGAGAAATCCCCATATAGTTTTCCAGTAACATTATAATAATTTATTTTTCCATCAGCACTGTGGAAGACTTCCCTTTTTCTTTGCATCCTCACCAACATCTGCTACTTTTTATCTTTTTAAAAAGAGTCATTCTGACTGTGGGAGATGAAATCTCGTGGTGTTAATTTGCATTTCTCTGATGATTAGTGATGCTGTGCATTTTTTTATTTATCTGCTAGTCATCTTTCTGTCTTCTTTGAAAAGAATGTGTTTTCATGTCCTGTACAATTTTTCAGAGGACTAATTGGGGTTTTGTTGTTGATTTGTGTGGCTTTCTTATGAACTCTGAATGTCAGTTCCATATCAAAGGTATAGTTTGCACATATTTTGTCCCATTCAGCCAGTTTTTTGTTGACTGTGCTGATGATTTCTTTTGCTGTGCAGAAGCATTTTAGTGATGTTCTCTTTGTCTCTTTTTGTTTTTCTTGCCTGCCCATTTGAAGTCTGTCATAATTTTTTTTGCCTCAACCAATGCTCAGAAGAGTTTTTCCTAGGTTTCCTACCAGGATTTGTATAATTCCAGGTCCTGCATTTAAGTCTTTAATCCATTTAGAGTTACTTTTTAATATGATGAGAGGTAGGACTCTAGTTTCATTCTTCTGAATATGGCAATCCAATTCCCCAGCATTTATTGAAAAGGATATCTGAAGTATTGTGTACATTCTTGTCAACTGTGTCAAAGATCAGTTGGCTGTAGATAAGTAGTTTTATTTCTGGGTTCTCTATCCTGTTGCATTTGTATGTGTTCTATTTTTATACCAGTATTATGCTATTTGGATCACTATAGCCCTGTAGTGTAAATTGAAGTCAGGTAGTGTGATGTCTACAACTGTCTTCTGTTCGTGTAGGATTGATTTGACTATTTGAGCTCTGTTTTAATTTTATATAAATATTAGGGTTATTTTTTAAAATTCTGTGAAAAGTGAGTTAGTATTTTGATAGGGATTACATTGAATCTGTAGATTGCTATGGGCACTGTAGTCATTTTAACAATATTAATTCTTCTGCTCTCATTCTTCTATGAGCATGGGATGTTTTTCCATTCTTTGTACCATCTACAGTTGCTTTCATCTGTGTTTTGAAATTTTCCTTTTACAGATCTTTTATTCCCTTGGTTAGATATATTGCTGAGTATTTTATTCTTTTTTGTAGCTATTATAAATGGAATTGCCTTCTTGATTTGTTTGTTAGCTTGATCATTATTGATGCATAGAAACTCTCCTGATCTTTGTAAATTGGTTTGATATGCTGAATCTTTATTGGATTCATTTACCAAATCTAAGAGTTTTTCATTGACTCTTTAGGGTTTTATATATAAAAGATCATATAAAAAAACGGGGATAATTAGACCTTCTCTTGTCCAACTTGGATGCCTTTTACTTCTTTCTCTTGCCTGATTGTTCTGGATAGGACTTCCTAAATTACAGTGGTGAAAGTGGACATCCATACTTTATTCCATTTCTTAGAGGGAAGCTTTTAACTTTTCCAAATACAGTATGATATTGGCTGTGGGTTTGTTCTATATGGCCCTTATTGTTTTAAAGTATGATTCTTTTATGCCAAAGTTGTTCAGAGTTTTTATCATGAAAGGATGTTGAATTTTGTCAAATGCTTTTTCCACATCTATTGTGATGCTCATATGTACATTGTCTTCAATTCTGTTTATGATGTAATGTTATCATATTTAATTATTTGCATCTTTTGGACCATCCTTACATCCCTAGTAGAAAATCCACTTGCTCATGGTATATTGTCTTTCTGATGTACTGTTAGAGATATTGGTCTGTAGGGTCTTTTTGTTGTTGTTGATATCTCATCTGATTTTGGCATTAAGGCAATCCCAGGTTAGTATAATGTGTTAGAGATAATTCCTTCCTCTCCAATATTTTGCAACAATTTTAGGAGAACTGCTATTAGTTCTTCTTCGCATGTTTGGCAGAATTCAACTGTAAATCCATCTTATTTCTTGGGAGATTTTTTTTATTCAATACCACTACTGGTTATTGAGCTTTTCGATTACTATATCTTCCCGTTTCAGTTTAGGGAAGCTGCATTTTTTTCAGGAATTTATTAATTTCCTCTAGATTTTATAGTTTGTGACCACATAGTTATTCACTATAGTCTCTGAATAATCTTTTGTATTTCTGTGGTATCAATTGTGATGTCTCCTTTTTTATGCCTGATTTTGTTTGTTTAGACTCTCTTCTTGAATAGTATGGCTAGCAAATGATCAATTTTGTTAACCTTTTCAAAATCAACTTTTCATTTCATTGATCTTTTGTGGTTTTTTTATTTCTATTCTATTTAATTCTGCTCTGATTTATGTTATTTCTTTTCTTATGCTAATTTGGGGTTCCACTGGTCTTCTTTCTCTAAGTTTCTTGAGCTGTACTGTTGTTAGGTTATTAATTTGTGATCTTTCTATCTTTTTGATGTAGATATTTAAAGCTATAAACTTCCCACATGGCACTGCTTTTTGTGTATCCCACAGGCTTGAGTGTTGTGTTTCCATTTTTATTTCTTTCAAAAAAATTTTTTAATTTCCATCTTAATTTCTTTATTGATGCAATGACTATCCTGGAGCACATTTTTTAATTTCCATGTATTTGCATTGTTTCCAGAGTTCCTCTTAGTACTACTGATTTCTATTTTTATTTTGTGTGGTCTGAGGAGATACTTGATATGATTTTTATTTTTACCCCTTTATGAGATTGCTTTACCAGTGAGTTTTATACTTTCATGTGTTTCATGATAGTAAGTGTCCCTTTCTTTCCAAGTTTAGGATTCCCTTGAGCATTGTTTTTAGGGTTGGTCTAGTGGTCATGATTTCCCTGAGCATTTGTTTATTTGGGAGACACTTTATTTCTCCTCATTTTTGATGTTCAATCTGAGCAGAGACCAAGTTCTTGTCTGGCAATTCTTTTAGCATTTTTGTGGCTTATAAGGTTTACATTGAGAAGTCTTTGTCAATCTGATGGGGCCTCCTTTATAAGTAACTAAATACTTTTCTCTTGATGATTTTAAAATTCTCTCCTTCACTTTGACATTAGAAAATCTGTTGACAATGTGGTATAATGAAGACCTTTTTTGTAATGAATTTTCCTGAGCATCACTGGGCTTCCTACATGTGTATGTGGATGTCTAAATCTCTTGCTAGACTTGGGAATTTTTCTCAATTATTTCCTTAAATAGGTTTCCTAAGCTTTTAAATTTTTCTCCCCTTGAGAATGTGAATAATTCCTAAATTCACTCACTTTATGTAATCTCATAAATTTTGAAGGCTTTGATATTCTTTCTTCTTTATTTTTGTCTAACAGGATTATTTTAACAGACCTGTCTTCAAGGTCTGAAATTCTTTCTCCTGCTTGTCTAGTATATTCTTGCAATTTCAAATGTACTTTATAATTCCTTCAATAAATTTTTGAGTTCCACAATTTCTCTTTGATTTTTTAAAAATATCAATCTCCTTGGTAAATTTCTTCTTCATGCACTAAGTTGATGGTTTTCAGATTTCTCTTGCTTCTGGGCAAGCTTCCTTAAAATCAATATTTCGAATTCTGTATGTGCCAGTAGAGAATTTCTTTTTTTAAGATCCATTCCTAGGGAATTATTATGTCCCTCTGAGGATAGCATAATACTTTGCTTTTTCATATTTCCTGTATTTTTATGCTGACTCCTGTGCATGTGGAAAAACAGTCGCTACTTATTTTTTAATCCACTTTCTTTGAAGGAGGTGGACTTCCAGGCCAGATGTTGTGGTGCTAGCAGTAGGGTTTATGCTCAGCCTCTGCTGACCCTTGGATGTCCCAGCTGGTGGATTGAGCTGTGGAACTCCAGGAACCTAGGTCCTGGGCTCTAACTAGGCAGGGGATGGGGTGAATTTGGGTAGAACTGCACATGGCAAGCCTCCAGTCAGACCCTTCCAATGGTGGGTGCAATCAGCAGCCCTGAGAGCAGTGGAGGGGAAGTCATCCGACCCATGGCAAAATGCATGGGTAAGAGGCATCGGCTCTTGTGCTGCAATCTCAGCTTGAGGAGGAAGGGGAAGGTCTACCGCCATAGCTGTGGCCAACAGGAATGGGAGCTGCTTCCTCTTCAGGCCCCAGTCTCTACGGGGCTCAAGCCCTATCTTAACTATGGTAGCCAAACAGGATATTCAGTTATTCATGAAGTTTGCTTCTAGTCTGCAACCGGCTATAGGAGTTACCACCTTGGTCTATTTTTCTATCAACTGGTGAATAAATAAGATTATTTGGTGTAAAAAACACTCATATTGTAAGTGCCATATCAGCATTTTTGTGAGTCATTTCTAGTTGTGTTTAAAAATCCAACCCAAAATATATACTAAAAAATTGAAGAAGTATAGTGAAAGAAAGAGCCTATACTTTTTGACTTATAATAAGGGTTCATAATAGTTAAAAATCCATAATTGAGGATGCAAGGAATTAGGTTACATTGTTTGCTTTATTTTACTTAATTTGTATTAAATCATACATTTATGGGTACAATATGATAATTTGATATACAACGTGGAATGCTTAAATCAAACTAATTAACATAACCATCACCTCACTTATTTTTATGGCAAGACATTTATAATATATGCTTAGTTGTTTTGAAATGTACCCTTGCATTGTGCACATTAGGCAAGATCCCACCAAATGCCCTCCCCCCTCTCACCCTTTCTCCATCTTCTTTCTTTCTGGTCTTTGTGTTTTATCATTAATAAGAATGTGTAAGTGTTTATATATTGATTTCATATTACTTTTGAGTACATTGGATATTTTTTCCATTCTTGAGCTATTTTTACTAAGAAGAATATGTTCCAGCTCCATTCAAGTAAACATAAAAGATGTAAAGTCTCCTTCTTTTATGGCTGCATAGTATTCAATGGTATACATTTGCTACAATTTGTTTATCCATTCATAGGCCCATGGGCATTTAGGCTGCTTCCACAACTTGGCTATTGTTAGTTAGGGTTCAATAAACATTCTGGTGCAAATGTCTTTGTTGTAAAATGATTTTTGCTCATCTGGCTAAATACCTAATAATGATACTGCAAGATCAAACAGTAGGTCAACTTTTAGTTCCTTGAGAATTCTCCATACTTCTTTCCAAAAAGGCTGTATTAGTTTGCAGCCCTACCAGCAACGGAGAAGTGTTCCTTTCTCTCTACATCCACACTATTTGCAGTTTTAGGATTTTGTGATGTGGGCTACTCTTACTGAAGTTAGGTGATATCTCAAAGTGGTTTTGATTTCCATTTCTCTGATGATTAAAAATGATGAGTATTTTTTCATGTGTTTGTAGGTTATATGCCTGTCATCTTCAGAGAAGTTTCTGTTAAAGTCTCTTGCCCACAAAGAAATGGGGTTGTTTGGTCTTTTATTGTTGACTAGTTTGAGTTCTCTGTGGATTCTAGTTATCAGACCTTTGTCGGAATCATAACCTGTAAAAATCTTCCTTTCCAAAGACTGTCTGTTTGCTTCATTTACAGTGCCCTTAACTGTGCAGAAGCTTTTTAGCTTGATCAGATCCCAGTAATATATTTTTGGTGTTGCTTCAATTGCCAGGGAGATCCTCTTCATAAATATTTTCCCAGACCAATATATTCAAGCATTTTCCCTACATTCTCTTCGAGTATTTTTATAGTTTCATGTCTTCAGTTTAAATCTTTTATCCAGTGAGAATCAATTTTTGTTAGTGGTGAAAGGTGAGGGCTCAATTTCAGACTTCTAAAGGTCACTAACCAGTTCTCTTAGCACCATATTTTAAATAGGGAATCTTTAAAAGTGTATGCTTTTAAAGATCATACAAAAGTGTATGCTTTCGTTAGGCTTATCAAAGATCAAAGGATGATATGTACTTGGATTCATCTCTAGGTTCTTTATTCTGTTCCATATATCTACATCTGTATTTTTGTGCCAGTACCATGCTGCTTTGATCACTATAGATGTATAATATAATCTGAAGTCTAGTGACGTGATGTCTCCTGATTCGTTTTTATTTCTAAGTAATATATTGGCTACTCAAAGTTTTTTCTGACTCCATATAAAACTATAGACCAATATCATAAATAAATATTGATGCAAAAATATTCAATAAGATCCTGGTAAACAGAATTCAACAATACATTAAAAAAATTATACACTATGATAAAGTTGATTTTATCCCAGGGTTACAAGTTTGGTTCAACATACATAAATCTATAAATATAATATACCACATAAATAAAATAAAAAACAAAAACTATATGATTCTCTCAATTGATGCAGAAAAAGCTTTTATAATATCCAGCATTCCTTCATGATTAGAACACTTAATAAAATAGGCTTAGATAGGACATTTCTTAAACTGATAGAGGCCATCTACAGAAAACTCACAGCCAACATCATATTAAATGGAGTAAAATTGAAAACATTTCTACTCAGATCTGAAACTAGATAAAGATGCCATTGTCACCACTGCTATTCAACATAGTAATGGAAGTTCTAGCCATCTCAATGAGGCAAGAGAAAGGGATCGAGGGTATTCAAGTGGGGTCAGAGGAGGTCAAACTCACTCTTTGCAGATGACATGATTTTATGGCTGGAAGACCCAGGGACTCAACTACAAAGTTCTTAGAAGTGATCAAGGAATACAGCAGTTTCTCAGGATAAAAAATCAATACTAACAAAGCAGTAGCTTTTATGTATGCCAACAATAATCAAGCTGAAATATAGTGAAGGGCTCCATTCCTTTTACAGTAGTACCAAAGAAATACCTGGGAATTTATCTAACAAGGGAAGTGAAAGATCTTGATAATGAGAACTATGAAACTATGAGAAAAGAAATAGGTAAAGATGTTAACAAATGGAAAAACATATCATGCTCATGGCTGGGAAGAATCAACATTGTTAAAATATCCATACTACCCAAAACAATCTATGGATTTAATGCAATCCCTATCAAAGCATCAATGTCATACTCTAAAGAACTTGAAAAAACAGTACACTTTTTACATTTTATAAAAAAGAGTCCCTCTTATAGTGTATCCCACCCATAAGAGGTGTGCCATACACATAACATTGCTCCCCTTAAGTGGGAACACTCTTCTCCCTCCTCCCCTCTCCCTGGTTCCTCCACTCCCCCACCTTGAATTGATATGAGTTTTTCTCTTATTGGGTATGTATTAGATTGTCTACTAGCTTCATATTAGAATTGACTTCATTGGATTATTGCTTGCCCATTCTTGTGATACTTAACTAAGAATAATGTATTCCAACTCTATCCAAGTTAATACAAAAGACATAAAGACTCCATTTTTAATGGCTGAATAGTATTCCATGGTTTACATATAGCACAGCATCAGTAAACATGAATATATGTTCATAGGAAGCATATTAATTATGTTACTTTCTATCCAAGTTAAGGAAAACTAAAAAATATTACAAAATTTTTAGGTAATTAAAAAATATAACACACCAAAAAAATATGAAAATGAGTGCTTAACTTATGGGGTGTGAGTTTGGAACAAATTGACAGTACTCTGCCATAAGAGAACTCATGTTGTGGGGAAGTTCTAGTCTGTATCTAGTAAAAAAAGAAAAAGAAAAAGAGAAGAAAGACCCAGCATCACCACTTCAGCACCATACCTCAAGCACATACACATACTTGATATTTCGGGGTCTAGACAGTTGGGAGGAACCATGACCTATCATAATCCTGTCAGGAAGTCTTAGTGATTGGTGTTGGCCAAACATGCAACAGCACCAAAAAGAACAAATGACCTGACCTGACCCACCAGAATACTTTAGATGTTTTCTTTGTGCCTATCTGGATCTACTTTCAATGCTTTTCCATTATTTCCTGTGCCTGGTGAGGTTCACCCTTATAAATTTTATAAGTAGGCTTCCTTGACCTGTGACTTCAATAAGGGTTGGGCCAAAGAGAAGACCTAATAAGAGATCAGAGTTCAGGAGGAGAGTGAAATTGATTATCACTTTTACTCATTTCTTCCACTTACAATTGACTGCAACCTTCTGCCAAAAGCCATATTTACTGTAGAGTAGCTCTCCACGGATAGAGTTATTTTCTGAAGATTCCAGCAAGTATTCACTCACATTGCTCTTAAGCACAGGGGTATGAATAACTCCACATGTTTCTAGAACAAGGCTACTACATCTTTTTTTTCTTTCTTTCTTTTTAGGTTTCCTTTCAGACTAGATACAGTACATATATTCTTTCTTAAAAATATTTGCAGTACAGGCTCAGCACCCATAGCAGAGTGGTTATACCATCAGCCACGTACACCAAGGCTGGGGGGTTCAAACCTGGCCCAGGCCAGCTAAACAATAATGACAACTGTAATAAAAAATAGCTGTGTGTTGTAGTGGGTGCCTTTAGTACAAGCTACTTGGGAGGTGAGGCAAGAGAATCACTTAAGCCCAAGAGTTTGAGGTTGCTGTGAGCCGTGAAGTCACAGTACTCTACCAAGGGTGACATAGTGAGACTCTATATAGTTATATAAATGTTTAACTATTTTCTCTCAGTACACTAAAACACTATAAAAATTGCAAAGATTTTATAGTTCTTGTCAATGTTTTTATTTCTGATGCTAAATAACTCACATGCAGGTTTTAGATAAATAACTAACTTAGGAATCTGGAAAACAAATATACTGCAATCCCTAGTTTCTAAGGCAGTTAATGGAGAACATTAAACATTGATTCAACTAACTTCTTCTTCTTCAGTTATTCATAGAATCCCCTCTTGGACAGTGACTATTTCACATAAGAAAAATACCACAACTGAAAAACTCAATTAAAAAAAAAAAAGAAGAAGAAAAGGCTCGGCACCAGTAACAGTGGTTACAGTGCCAGCCACATATACTGCAGGTGGCAGGTTTGAAACCAGCCCAGGCCAGCTAAACGACAATGACAACTGCAATGAAAAGTAGCCAAGTGTAGTGCTGGGTGCCTATAGTCCCAGCTACTTGGGAGGCTGAGGCAAGAGAATCGCTTTACAGTTGGAGATTGCTGTGAGCTATGATGTGACAACACCATAGTGATCTTCTCTCTCAAAAAAAAAAAAGAGGAGAAAAAGAAAAACTTGATTAAATTCAAGAAGCAGGGAGGAAGTTTGGTGAGTTTCCATCTAGTGGGCATAATGTACATGTAAATGGTATACTTCCTGGGTGAAACTCACAAGTACAACCCTGACTGTACCTTACAAATGCAAACAATGTATCCATACGTACCCTCACGTTATCTTAAATTTTAAAAAAGACTGCTTAATATTCTTTATTTCCCAGAGTACTAGAAGTTTGATATCTTGACCTCTACCACTAATGTTTTTATTATTTTTAGTGCAAACATATGTTAAGTCAAAAAACTTAATGCTGAGTATAGTCAGACTACTATTTAGACAATATATAATCTGAACTCCAGATTTTTTCCAGGAAAAAAATAAAGTATGGTAGTCTATACTCTATTTAAGATTCCAAAAGTATTTAGAATCCCTGAGACTAAAAGCTTACCACTATCCATAAAAATAAACCACCTTCTTTATTCAAGGACTACTGATAGATGTAGCTTAAAGATCCAGGTAATTAAAGAAAAAGGACCAGAGATTTTGGAATACTTTATAGCACAAATTTGCTGAATCTTAATCTATAATTATCCACTGCTTGAAGTCACAGACTCATCATTGGTGCTGTTATTATCTAATACTATCTAGCAGTAATATGATTATTATCTCACAAACTCCAACTTACCACCACGAACATTTTTTGAACATATTCCAAATTAGAAAATTTATCAGATATGTAAAGTGAATAAATTAATTTGATTTTTTGATGAATCTGAAAAAATTAAAAAGTATAACCCAAAGTGAGATAAGAATTTATATATTGAATTTGTTAATAGCAAAATGTTTAAAAATGTTATGGTTCATTCTAAATCAGGACAATATAGTAATATCCTTACTCACCACATCTCTTTAACACTACAGTAGAAGTTCCATCCTGTGGAATAAGACAAGAAAAAAAAATCAGGCATCCAGAATGGAAAGGAAGAAAGAAATCATTTGCAATTGCTTTAAGACATGACTGTCTATGTAGAAAATTCTAAAGAATCTCTTTTAAAACTACAATACTAGTTAATAAGCAAATTTACCAAGTGTAGAATACAAGATCAACATACAAAAATCTATTTTATATCCATATATTGGCAATAAGCAACCATATATTAGCAATAAATTTTTTTAATAAAAAATTAAAATTATAAAATAATAACATCAAAAACTCTTTCAAAACAATAAAATACTTAGGGATAAATCTACCAAATTATATTCAAGCTCTACAGATAAAGCTGCAAAACATGACTGAAAGGAATTAAAGAATACCTAAATAAAGGGTGAATATATACTGTATTCATAGATTGGAAGTCAATTTTGTTGCTAAGATGTCAATTTTACCCAAATCTTTCTGTAGGTTCAATATAATGCTTACCAAAATATTAGCAGATTTTTCTGTACAAATTGATGAGCTGATTCAAAAATTTATATATAAATGCAAAGGATGTAGAATAGCTAAGATAACTTTGAGAAAGAACAATATTAGGAAATAAAAATTACTTGACTTCAAGACCTATAAAACTACAATAATTAACAGTATTTGCCTCAAGATTAAATAACAGATCAACAGAACATAAAAGAAAGTCCAGAGATAAACACACGCATATATATATACATTTTATATATTGCCATTTTACTTTTAACAAAGTTCTAAATAACACTATTTATATCACTAAAGATTTAAATTTTAATAACACTATATCACTACTGACTGAAGATTTTATTTTTAACAAAGTTCTAAATTTTATTTTTAACAAGTTCTAAATAACACTATTTATATCACTAAAGATTTAAATTTTAATAACACTATTTATATCACAACTGACTAAAGATTAATTCAAATCTCATTCCCATATTTATAAAAAGCACATGCATCTGTAATGAAAAACCTTCCCACAATATAAACTCCAAGTCCAAATGGTGTCTCAAGTAAATCACTCCAAATATCATCCATCTTACACAAAATTTTCAAAAAATGGAGAAAAAGATAAAATACCTTCATTCTAAAACCCTAGAATAATTTTGACACAAAAATCTGGTAATGACATTAAAAGAATGAAAATTTACTGGCCAATCTATTCTGCCAATCTATTCTACAAACATCACATTCTAATTTTACTATATGTGCTGCCCGAAGTGAGCATAGACATCATATTCTAAACAAATTTTTAGTAAATTAGCAAATTGAAACCTGCAATATATAAAAAGGGTAATATATCAGAATATATTACATCAGAATTCATTCTAAGACTATAAGACTAGTTTTACATTTAAAATAAAATATAGATGTGCAAGTTCTGCCACCACACACTTAATGCTGGTAGCACTGAACAAACAACTCGGTAAAGTTTCATGACCTTGGTATATCAGGGTCTCACAGTTGTGTTCTTGTCAATATGTGGCAGGGTTTTACTGAGTGGCATTCATTATTGTTGCATGAATGTCATACCTTGAATTAGAGCAACAAACAAATAATTTCTTATTAAACTTGTCAAGATTGGAAAGGAAATCATGGACCTGTTAGTCCAAGTTTATGGGGATAATGCCATGAGGAAAACAGCAGTGTACAGAGTAAAAACTTTTCTGAGGGGAGAGAAAGCATCACTGAGAAAAAGAGATCAGGGCAGTGAGTAACTAACAGAACTGACAAAAACATTGCAACAATTCTTCAAAGTGTACATCAAAATCTTAGGCTGACTGAGAAGCAGAGCCGACTGAGTAAACATTGATAGAGAAACAGGAAAATCTTAACTAAAAATCTTGGCCAAGAACTCACAGCTCTTGCATCACCACAATGCACTACTTCATATGTGATTGTCTGTGAGAGAGTTTCTAGTCAGTAAACAAATAACTATATTAGAACACCCTGTCTAAGCACCTGATCTAGCCCCAAATGACTTTTTTCTTTGCCTGAAGATAAAGAAGGACATTGAAAGGAGGACATTTTGATGACCTTCAGAACATCAGGGTAATACAACAAAGGCTCTGAAGGCATTCCAGAAAAGAGTTCTGAAATTGCTTTGAAGGGTAAACTAGGTGCTGATGGCAGTGCATAGCTTCCCCGGGGGAGTGCTTTGAAGTTGACAATAGTGATAATTTAGCAATGAGATATGTAGCATTCTTTTTAGGATGAATGAACTTAATTGTCATACCTGCATAATTCACCACATTTTATAATAATAAAGATGTTATTTAAAATAAACAATACATTAAATGAAAATATTAAAGTAGAAAAAATTATCTTCATGAATACAGAATATTTGATATAATTTAAAATTTATTGTCAATGAAACTCTTAACAAACTAAGAACAGAGCAAACTTCCTTATCTGTTAGAGGCAATATAAATAATTTTAAAAAGTACAATAGAAGACTTAAAAAATAAAGGTACCAACTTAATAATAGTTAAAATCACAAGAACAATTTCTGCAAAGTTAATAGGAGATACCACAATGTTTCAAATAATGTAAACAAATTTGAAGACCAAAAACAATGAGAGAAAAATGTTTTCAATATATATGAGAATAAAAGTGTTTATTGACTTGAAAATAATAATTATACACATTGTTTAACTGAGTGTGAACATTCTAATAAACTAATTTTGGATCTATAAATCAGTATGACCTTTTGGAAAGAATTTTGATAACATAACGTAAAAGCACTAAATGTGAATGCACTTTATTTCTGGCGTTATAAACCTAGAAATTGTCTACTTTTGCAAAAATATTTATAAAAGGATGATTTGCACAAAAAACTAAATTAAAAAAATAATTTGTACAGCTATACAATTTAATTATGGGCACTCGTTTATTTTGATAATAATGAACAGTAGCAGGAAAAAATTAAAAAGTTAGGAATGGTGTGGGAAAAACTGGTAGAATTCTGAACTGCAAGATGTTTACTACAATTAGAGTGTTTTGAACAGAGTTTCACATTAATCTTTTGTGTAACAAAACAAATTATAAAAATTACATAAGAAATATTTACATAATGGTAAATGTGTAAAGTGTGGACATTTGTGCATAGGAAAGTTGAAAGGATTAAATAGATAAATAGCAAAAGTAATTATCTTGCAGTTGTGATTATTCATACATCTTATTATGATTGTCTAAATTTTATACTTTTTAAAATTAAAAACATAAAAAGGAAGAAATCTACACCTTAGAAATTTTATATCCACCACAAGGGATGTGGAACAAATGCAGGAGGAGCCGACATGCCCCTTACCAGCCAGCTGCCTCCTAAGGCTGTGTGTGGCCTGAACTGTCGCATCACTTTCCTCTGAGGACACTGCCCTCACTGCTACATTTTTTCAGGATTTCTGCCAAATTCATTACACAAGGATTCATTAGTGACTTCTAAAATTGGGTCACCAAGGTACCATTTGTTCATTCATTTCAGCTTTGACAAATAAAGCAAATATTAGCCTTGTTAATATAGAAACTTCTTGCCTTTTGAGTAGGAATTAGAATGTCAACTCTTTCAAAACCAGAGAGCTTCTGACATTACACAAACCTTTGAATACTGTATTACTTTCAAACATAGAGCATTTTAAAATGGATCAAGTCCTTGATGAGAAAGTCGTGGCCATGTGTTAGAGATGAAAATCTCCATATTACATTTTTAATTTTAAAAAGTACAAAATTTAAGTAGTCATACTTAGAAAATGCTTGAATAATCACAGCTCTAGTACTAATTACTTTTACATCTCCATACTTAATCTTTCCAACAAATGCCTTCCAGTGTGTCACAGGGGACTTGTGTCCCATGAGTAAGAATGATCAGAAGTCCAAACACAAGCTTCCACTAACAGGATCCCCTCCTCCTAGTTGTCAGCAAGAACATTGCTCTTAAATGTGCAGTGGAAGGTATCACTGACACTCAAAAGTGTAAGTACAACTTTTATTACTTTCCTTAACCTTGTTTTCTGACAGATTAGATCGAGATATCGTCAGAGGAACAAATGTGACCTATATTTGTCCAAATCAGTGATGTGGATAGCTATTGTAAAATATTGAGACACTGTAAAAAGAAATAAGTTTGTGAGTTGTATTTTTGGTAGAAAGCATAACTTCTGAATATACAGCTTAGCCAAGGTAGCATATAATGAGTGTCATCTAGATTGTCACCTGATTATTATCTGATATGAACTCCTTCTCTACCTCAAAGTGAAAGTAATGTATGTTTATGTGAAAAAAAACTCTAAAGATGACACATTAACTAAAAGTTATTATGATAAAGAACCCCTGCTGTCTTAAATATTTTTTATATCTGTCTAAGACACACAGACAAAATGCAAATGTCAAGTAAAGCTCTGTTTCAATACTTTCTCAAATCTGTCTTTTAGTATTTTGTACATGAAGACAGTATTCAGGGTTGGAAGGAAATAGATATTCTAGAACAGGGATTCTATTTGCTGTGACCAGAACTGTATATGTTTCTACCTTCCCAATTAAGGGGCAGGAGAGCTGAAGGATGGTCCTGGAGGAAGCTAGCGGGGCTACAAAGATAATCCATTAATGGATCTCTATCTGATCTACTTATTCCCAACTTACTCCACAATCCCTGGAAATGTCATGGAGCTCCTTAGAAAGCCCTGAAACAATCTTCCTTCCCTGTAAAGGTGACTACATACTCTGGAGTTTACTGGGAACTGGACACGTCTAATAGCTGACCCTGACCCCAGCTCTAGGGAAGAAACAATTTTAAAGAAACACAGAAAACTATTCACTTCACAATCTAATCAGGCCCTCAGGAAAAATTCTTTTCCTGTCATTCATATAAACAAATCTCAAACCTGAGACACTGATTCAGGATTTAAAATGCTTGAGATTATAATGTAAGTAATTGGCTATTCTTGAGTGAAATTATTGAAGAGCTATTGACATACACTCAGAACACAAAGTACTGAAATGTTAATGTCACTGAAAGATTAATTAAAGAAACATAAATGGCAAAGAATATTGTTTATCTGCCTAAAAAAGAGAAAACCCAGCAAGTAGAATTTGGTCACAGCAAATAGAATCCCTGTTCTAGAGTATCTATTTCCTTCCAACCCTTAATACTGTCTTCATGTACAAAATACTAAAAGATAGATTTGAAAAAAGTATTGAAACAGAACTATACTTGACATTTCCATTCTGTCCGTATGTCTTAGAGAGATATAAAAAAATAAATTTAAGACTGCAGGTATCATTATGTTCTGTGGTTGGAGAATTATGACTAAGCTAAGTTGGTATCAAATAGATTGTACAAACAAATTCATGATAGATAAATATATATATATATATATATTTTTTTTTTTTTTTTTTGCTGGGGCCAAGTTTGAACCCACCACCTCCAGTATATGGGGCTGGTGCCCAACTCCTTTGAGCCACAGGCACCACCCTCATGAGATATTTTTAAGTAAACAATTTGGGACAAATTATGTATTCAATTGTATAAGTCTGTATTTAATGTTTGTATTTCTTTAAGTATTATTTATAATATATAGGCATATTTGCAAAAAGAAAATGTAAAATGTATGTTCCAGCTAAAATATTAGCTACATTGTTACATTATTTCTAATTCTTTTTCCATTTTTATGTTAGACCAAATTTTTAAACTTTATAAATTATCCATATAATAAAAGCAGATAGAGGATAAATAGGTGGTCTTAAAATTTCCAATTGCCTTTAAATATATGAAAATAAATAGAAATAAGTGATGCCAGTGTTTAAAATTTTGTTTTGCCTTCCTGTGGCACTTACTAGCAATCCTCACTCTTCTCCCTAGGATGCTATTATTACTGATGATTGTTAGGGGTTTTATTTTTTTAATTCAATACACAGAAGACCTATTACTTAACTTTTGAACCTGTGTCATAGAAGTCCTTCTCATCTTTTGACTTGTAGATTACAAATGCCAAATTGACAGTGTAGTAATCTCAGCCAAGAGACTTTCAAGTTTTAGATTTTCCTACTAATAAGATTATTTCTAACATTACTCATTTTGAAAAGAATTTTATTCCAATAATGAAGAAATGTTGGAGAATATTGAAGACAGTTTTGCCTAAATGTATAATAATTAGTAAACAATTGAGGCAATACTTGTCCTGTACCTCTAAAACTCCATGAGTTCCCAGGGTTGTATGTGAATATGCTTAGCAAGAGCTACCTACAAGTTCACACACAAGTCTCAACAGAAAGTCATTTTCAATATTGTATCCTTAACAGTTTTCATAGTTACATCTTAAACAGGAGCTATGAGTAACTTTTTTTCTTTTCTTTTTTATTTCAAGTTAATATGAGGATACAAATTTTTAGGTTACATTGTTCTTACTTCTAAGGTAAAATTCAAGTTGTACTTGAACCCTTTGCCCAGGCAGCTTGCTGAACACCCTTAATCATGCACATTAGGTGAGACCCCAACAGTTGCCCTCCCTCCTTCCCCTCTCATCTCTCCTTTTTCCCTCCCTTTTGCTAGACTATATTTGTGTTTTATCATTCGTATGGGAAAGTAATTGTTCATATATCAGTTTCATATTGGTATTGAGAAGATTGGATACTTTTTTTCCATTCTTGAGATTCTTTACTATGAAGAATGTGTTTCAATTCTATCCCGGTAAACATAAAAGATGTAAAGTCTTCATCTCTTCTTATGGCTGAATAGTAAATACTCCATGGTATAAAAATACCACAGTTTGTTAATCCATTCATGGGTTGCTTCGACGACTTGGCAATTGTGAAATGAGCTGCAATAAACATTCTGGTGCAAATGTCTTTATAACAAAATGATTTTTGCTCTTCTGAGTAGAAGAACAAAACGTAGTAATGGAATTGTGGGATCGAATGAAAGGTCAACTTTAAGTTCTTTAAGAATTCGCCATACTGGCTTGGCACCTGTGGCTCAACAGGCTAAGGTGCCAGCCGTGTACACCTGAGCTGGCGGGTTCAAATCCAGCCCGGGCCAAACAACAATCACCGCTGCAACCAAAAAATGGCCAGGCGTTGTGGCAGGCACATGTAGTCCCAGCTACTTGGGAGGCGGAAGCAAGAGACTCGCTTGAGCCCAGGAATTGGAGGTTGCTGTGAGCTGTGATTCCACAGCACTCTACCCAGGGTGACAGCTTGAGGCTCTGTCTCAAAAAAAAAAAAGAATTCTCCTTACTAAGTAATTTTTAAAAGCATGAAAGCACCACAGTTGGATACATTGTAGTCACTAACAGAGGTCAGCAAAATATATGAATTGTTGTCAAATGTGGCATCACATGCTACACCTCAAACTAAAGAGGACCTTAGGTAACATCATCTTGTTAGAGATCCCTATATACATTGTAAATATAAGCTATTTATAAAATAGTATTAAAAGATCAGTTATTCAATCACACTTCAGAGTCAACTATTTTGCCAAAACTTGACAATTACTATATAGAAAAAATGGTATTCTCGTGGACACACAGTATCTATAATAACAGGTTAAAAATGATGTGCATATTCCTAGAGTCACTAATAGTTTTTAAAGTGTGCAGGACTGAGTTTAATACCATATTGAAGCATTTGGGAACTGGGAACTGAAGAAAGTAAGATTCAAAAGAGGTATGTGGGATCCTGAGGTGGGCTGTCACTACATCTTAATGTGACCCATTGAGATTGTTTCCTCTGTGACTTCCCAGAGTTGCAGCTCTCAAGAAAACAAAAATCTGGTTAATTGCGCTACTCTGACAGAATGGCATTAACGTAAGAAATTGACACATGATCGGAGTTGACCCTATACCCAACTCGGTAAGAAAGAAATAATTTAATCAATATCTTGAATCCATTCTTATAACTATCTAGTTGAAGTTCCCCCAGGGAAATCCTTTTCATTCATCAATATGGGAAAATAGCAAGTCCTAGAGATGCTGACTGAAAACATTTGATGGCTATTGTAATTAATTTGTGAGAACTGAGGGAAAGAAACTGTAAAGCAGCTATTGCCTGCTTCATATTAGACTTATAATATTAATATTAATAAACTTCATATTACAAAGTTGACCTATTATTTTATATGTTAATGACAGCTGTTATCTGAAGGAAGCAGAAAGGAGACTCGACTACCTTTTTTACACTGCAGATGAGGCAAAATGAGAAGCCACCTTCCTTGGTAATGAATATTAGCAGAGAATGTGGCAATTTTGTGCATAACATTTCTGTAGCAAACATTCCACTATAAAACCACAAAATATGTAAGCCAGGGGCATAGAATTTTTTTTAAATAAACTCAGTGATAGAGTAATATCAAGAAGTCCAAACGGGAAAGAAGACAGTTTTGTATGTGTCAGTAGGAAAATGATAATATTGTCATTTAACCAATAAGCATTTGTTAAATGCTGACTACATGCCTGGGTTGTGTTCGTTTTGTTGATTATCCCAGCAAACGCACAGACACGCGCTCTCTGATCACAACAGACTTATGCTGCCAGGGTAAGTGCTATGGTGAAAACAAGTACTGTTTGGCAATGGGGTATAAATGGGAGCTCAGGAATCCAAGACAACCACCAGATTTCAAAGGACGCCCCAAAAGAAATAATACTTAAGCTGAAAAATCAGAAAGTGGTGTCCTCAGGTTGAATTCAAGGAAAAAAGAAAGATGGAGTTAAAAAAAAGAAAAGGAAAGGATTAGAGGGGTGTTTGCTCCAGACAGGGGCTTTTTATGAAGTCATTATATAGTACCTGGTACATCATGTGAGTTCAATTACTGTAATCAATTGGCTTTATTAGAAAAAACACATTAAGGCCAGGCACGGTGGCTCATACCTGCAATATTAGCACTCTGGGAGGCCACAGAGGGAGGATTGTTTGAGCTCAGGAGTTTGAGACCAGCCTGAGCAAGAGTGAGACCCCATTCTTCACTAAAAATAGAAAAACTAGCTGGGCATTGTACAGACACCTGTAGTCCCAGCAACTTGGGAGGCTGAGGCAAGAGAATTGCTCAGACCCAGGAGTTTGATGCCACAGCAGTCTACCCAGGGCTACAGAGTAAGACTCTGTCTCAAAAAAGAAAAAACACATGGGAGGAAAACAGGAGGGCAAAGCCCATGAAATCCATTTTGCGTGTGTTCAATATGAGGCATAGGCAGCTCTATACAATTGAATTTCTGAAGATATCACTTAGATATGCAAATAGAGAAATTATCACAAATAGATTCTATTTGAAAT
The DNA here is from genome assembly GCA_963573935.1 of Arctocebus calabarensis. Classification (NCBI taxonomy): domain Eukaryota; kingdom Metazoa; phylum Chordata; class Mammalia; order Primates; family Lorisidae; genus Arctocebus; species Arctocebus calabarensis. The sequence continues at coordinate 24,013 of CAUYON010108564.1, forward strand.
CACAGGATTTGACTCATATACCCTCCACTATGAAATTTGTACACATAACGGCAAAACACTGTTTTCTTATAGCAGTTGGACATAAAATTGTAATTGATGGTGGATTTGGGGGAGCCTTTATAGCATGTCCAAATCATTTGTTATGTATTTTTATTTTATTAAGGACCAAGACAGAGGCAAAGATATGAAACTGTTAATGAACTTCAATATTTCAACTCTAGAATAAAGGATGCACGGGAGTTTAAAAGGAAAATCTTAATATTGATGACATCACAATGTATTGTCAATAAAAACTAATCCAGAATACAGATAAAAACCTAAAATAAGTTTGGAAAATGCAAAATAGAGGTAAAATATATGAATTATTGGATTTTGGTAGGGCTAAATGGATCTATAAGAAATATCTCTTCAAAAATTATTTTTAATGGGGGTCACAGTATATGGCACAGCTCTTGGGAATGGGACACGATTATAAGAGGGACTTTAACAAATGCAATCAGTGTAACCTAATTCTTTGTACCCACAATGAATCCCAAACAATAAATGAAAATAACTTATTTTTAAAAGGAAATTTACAAATTAAGTCCATGAGTATATTAATAATATTAATTATCAAACCAAAGAATAAATATCATGTGAACCACTTGCTTGCTTGAGTTTACATCTCATTGTTTATCATTACTAAATTTTGACTTCCCTATATTCTAATAAAATATCTTATTTTTTAATGAAGACTGAACAAAAATAAGTAGTCAGTTATGAGAAACCAAACAGTAACAACATTCATTCTTCTGGGTCTAACAGACGATCCAAAACTTCAGGGCCTGCTTTTAATTTTTTTGTTTTTCACTTACTTACTGAGTGTAACTGGGAACTTGGCTATTATCTCACTCGTATTAATTGATTCTCACCTTAAAACAGCAATGTACTTTTTCCTACAAAATTTTTCCTTCTTAGAAATCTTATTCACATCAGCTTGTATTCCTAGATACTTGTATAACCTATCAACAGGCGACAAGACAATTACATACTGTGCCTGTGCCATTCAAGCATTTTTTACTGATCTTTTTGGAGTAACTGAATTTTTTCTCCTGGCCACCATGTCCTATGACCGCTACGTGGCCATCTGCAAACCCCTCCATTACACCACCATCATGAGCAGCAGAATCTGCCGAAGATTCATCCTCTGCTGCTGGATGGCCGGCTTGTTAATTATACTCCCACCATTCAGCCTGAGCCAAAACCTAGAATTCTGTGACTCTAATATCATTGATAGCTTTCTTTGTGATGTGTCTCCTTTCCTAAAGATTTCATGCTCAGACACGTGGATCATTGAGCAGATGGTTATAGCCTGTGCTGTCTTGACTTTCATCACAACCCTTCTTTGTGTAGTTCTCTCCTACATACACATAATCAAGACCATTCTAAGATTCCCTTCTGCCCAACAAAGGAAAAAAGCCTTTTCTACCTGTTCTTCCCACATGATTGTGGTTTCCATCACATATGGCAGCTGCATCTTCATCTACATCAAACCTTCAGCAACAGAATCTGTGACTATTAACAAAGGAGTGATAGTTCTAACTACTTCCATTGCTCCTCTGCTGAACCCATTTATTTACACTCTGAGGAACAAGCAAGTAAAGCAAGCCTTCAAGGACTCAGTCAAAAGAATCACATTATTGTCCAAGAATTAAAGGAATGCTGAAGTTGATGATTCAAGTTTTCATAAGAGATTGGCTCTGCAAAGCATATATCATTAACTTTCTTAAATAATTTGTTCTTTTATAATCTAAAATCCATTAGTCCATTCAAACTAATTTTTTTTAATTTTCTTGCATCCACAACTTCTCTAAGATCACTTCTTACTTCTTGCACTCTTCTTTTATAGATGTTATATTAATAGTTTTCAATAAGGAAAAATATATTATAACCAACCTTATAAAAAGTGCGAAACAAAACAAAATTTAAAACAAAATACAAATATTAATAAAATATTCGTTTCACAAGAAAACAAGGAATAGTGCTCGTTTTTGTTATTCTGTCCATTGCACTTCACAAATAACCTTTTAATTTATTAAATACATATTTTACAGAGCATTTTGCCCCTGTCAAATCTTTCTTAAATAGAATGCAGAACCAAACTAAAAATAATTTTGTCGTCTTATAGCATATATCACAGATCAAATATGTAACTAAAATGTAAAAATAAATCTGCACCACTCTTAAGAAAAAAATCTTGAGACAAAATTTAAATGAAAAGCAAAACAGTAACTCATTCAAATTGTAACATGGAATATGCAGAATTCATCTATAATGTTGAAATTATTAAAATCATAGGTAAATTTCCTATATTAAACTAAATTAAATTCAAATGGGAGAGAAGGGGATGGGTAACTTCCCACCCAATGGGTGCATTGCATAGGAACATGGCACACTTCCTGGGTGAAGGACACAACTACCACACAGACATTAACCTTACAAGAGCAATTTATGTTACCTAATAATAGATACCCTCAGATTAACCTGAAATTTCAGAGAAAAAAATCTTTCCTCACCTAAAATAATGGCTTTTAGCACAAAACCTGGGGTGAAGTTTCGACACAGGATTGCTGGAGAATTATTTAATCTTCTGTAGATGGAAGCAATCGTTCACACCAAAATAGCTAAAATACACTGCAGGAATCAAGAAAAAAATGAATGAATTGCAAGGGTGCTAGATTTGGGTGCAAGTTATTTAAAATGTTGAATGAGGAAGAGATTAATGATATAGGTCCACTCTAAGTAGCCCAACATTTAACATCCTGGCAGGGACACTAGAACTTGTCCTAAAGTACTGCAATTATGACTATTTAAACTTGGACACTTTCAGTAAATGAGGTGGAGATAGCAGTTCATAAATCATTCTGAAGTCAAATAGTTGTAAAGCTAGGTTGGATTTACTAATTAAAACCAGAGAACCCACTGGCTGTGAAAAGCAAAAAAAAAAAAATTTTTTTTTCCTTACAAAACAAATAACCAACGTACTAGTAGAGACAACATTATAGGGAACTTCGTAATATTCCTTCTGGGTAGACCAAAAATGTTGGTTGGGGAGCCTGCTATTTGTCAATACATTTCCATAGTGTCAGAGGCAATGCTTAATAACAAGGGCAAGCAAAGCTGGAATAATAACCCAGAGTCGACCTATAGATATCTATCAACTATATACTAAAATATAATGAAGAAATGCATTATATTTCATTTCTTCCCATAAAAATATCTAATTGATATGCATCATTTATTGAATATGTTTTCCTTTCCCCTTGCAGCAGCATTATTTGCTGTAATTCAGCTGGTCAAGTTGAGACTTGTTGCTGGAATTTCTGTTCTATAGCATCAGCCAAAATATACATTTACATCAATACCACAACATCTTAGTTACTGTATATTTATTATAAGTCATGAGATTTGTAATAAGTCTTCCAGATTTCTTCTTCTTAAGACTGTTTTAGCTATGTTTTGTCCTTTTTATTTCCAGATAAATTTTAGAATCAGCTCCATTAAAGATTAATAAAATAAGTGCTACAATATCTATTGCAATGTGTTGACTCAGTAGATCAATCTGAAGACTAGTATTATTTTTTTTAATTTTATTAAATCGTATCTGTGCACTTTAATGCAGTCTTGGGGTACAATGTGCTGGTTTCATATACAATCTGAAATAGTTTCATCAAACTGGTTAACATAGCCTCCACGGCATTTTCTTAGTTATTGTGTTAAGACATTGATATTCTACACTTAGTAAGTTTCACCTGTACCCTTCTAAGATGCACTGTAGGTGTTATTTCACCAATTACCCTTCCTCCACCCATCCTCTTCCCTCCCTTCCCCTCCCCTCCCTTACCGCCTCTCCCTATATTCTTGTGCTATAACTGGGTTATAGCCTTCATTTGAAAGATATAAATTACTTTCATATTAGGGATGAGTACATTGGATACTTTTTCTTCTATTCTTGAGATACTTTGCTAAGAAGAATATGTTCCAGCTCTATCCATGTAAACATGAAAGAGGTAAAGTCTCCATCTTTCTTTAAGGCTGCATAATATTCCATGGTGTACATATACCACAATTTATTAATCCATTCTTGGGTCAATGGGCACTTGGGCTTCTTCCATGATTTAGCAATTATGAATTGGGCTGCAATAAACATGCAGGTATAAGTATCTTTGTTATAATGTGATTTTTGCTCTTCTGGATATATACCTAGTAGAGGAAATATAGGATCAAATGGCAGGTCGATTTTTAGATCTCTAAGTATTCTCCAAATATCTTTCCAAAAAGAACATACTAGTTTGCATTCCCAACAGGAATGTAGAAGTGTTCCCTTTTCTCCACATCCACACCAACATCTCTGGTTTAGAGATTTTGTGATGTGGGCTAATCTTGCTGGGGTTAGATGATATCTCAAAGTAGTTTTGATTTACATTTCTCTGATGATTAAGGATGATGAGCATTTTTTCATGTGTCTGTAGGCTGTGTGTCTGTCTTCTTCAGAGAAGTTTCTCTTCAGATCCCTTGCCCACCCTAAGAAGGGATCACTTGTTCTTTTCTTGCTAATACATTTGAGTTCTCTGTGGAGTCTGGTTATTAAACCTTTCTCAGAGGCATAACCTGCAAATATTTTTCTCCCATTCTGAGGGCTGTCTGCTCGCTTTACTTACTGTGTTCTTGGCTGTGCAGAAGCTTTTTAGTTTGATCAGACGCAGTAGAGTATTTTTGATGCTGCTTCAATTGCCTGGGGAGTCCTCCTCATAAAATATTCACCCAGGCTGATTCCTTCAAGAGTTTTCCCTGCACTTTCTTCTAGTATTTTTATAGTTTCAAGTTGTAAGTTTAAATCTTTAATCCAGTGATACTCTGTCTTAGTTAAAGGTGAAAGGTGTGGGTCCAGTTTCAGTCTTCTACAAGTCGCCAGTGAGATCATCCAGCACCATTTGTTAAATAGGGAATCTTTTCCCCACTGAATATTTTTAATTGGCTTGTTAAAGATCAAATAACGGTAGGTAGCTGGGTTCATCTCTTGGTTGTCAATTCTGTTCCAAACATCAACCTCACTAGTTTTGTGCCAAAGGCATGCTGTTTTGATCACTGTTGATTTATAGTATAGTCTGAAGTCTGATAGTGTGATTCCTCCTGCTTTGTTTTTGTTCCTGAGTAAGTCTTAGTTATTCAAGGTTTTTTGTTATTCCATATAAAACTAAGTATTATTATAATTATTATAATATTAACAGGATTTCAACATTCCCTTCTACTTATCTAAGTCATCTTTAATTTTGTATCATAAAGTTTTTTTGATTTACAGGACAGTTGTTTTTTTTTAAGACTTGTTCCTCGGTATTTAATATTTTTGATGTCACAGATAGTCATCAGAGAAAAGCAAATCAAAATCATCTCCCCCAAGTTAAAATGGTTTTTACCAAAATGTCTGGCAATAACAAAAGCTGGTGAGGATGAGGAGAAAGGGAAATCTGGTACACTGTTGGAGGGGATGTAAATTAGTGCAATCACCATGAAGAATGATGTGGGGGTTCCTCAAAAAACTAAAAATAGAATTATCATAAGACCCAACATTCCCATTGATGAGTAGATATCCAAAGGAAGGTAATTCAGCATATTGAAAAAATATCTACAGTCTTGTGTTTATGCACCACTATTCACATTTGACAAGATTTGGAATCAACCTAATTGTCCATCAGTGGAAGAATAATAAAGAAATTATGGTACATCCTTCACAGCTCAGATTTCAACCCAGAGTAACAGATTCTCTAGGGTAAGACAAAGACCAGGTGAAAATAAGACAGAGCCACTTAACCCCACCACACCAAGAAGGTCCCCAGTTTTGCAAGCAGTGGCAAAACTCTAGGGGAAATAGTACAGACGCCAGCCTAAGCTTTTAAGCAAAGGACTGGTCAGTCACTACTCCTAGAACTCCCAGACCAAATTGTCGTTATCTACTCATTTAACCAAATGGTGTAAAATTAATCATGGGGTGGAATCAATGGAAAAGCTTTGGAAATATGAACAACCAGACTAGGTCAACCCCCCCAAGGAATAATCTGGCGGACACAAGCGAGGATCCTATGCATAAACAGATGACTGAAATGTCAGAAATTGAATTCAGAATTTGGATTGCAAACAAGATCAATAAAATAGAGGAAAAGTT
>CAUYON010108566.1:0-15875 GCA_963573935.1 Arctocebus calabarensis
GAATGGATTAATAAATTGTGGTACATGTATACCATGGAATACTATGCAGCCTTAAAGAAAGATGGAGACTTTACCTCTTTTGTGTTTGCATGGATGGAGCTAAAACATGTTCTTCTTGGCAAAGTATCTCACGAATGGAAGAAAAAGTATCCAATGTACTCAGCCCTACCAGGAAGCTAATTTAAAGGTTTCCTATGAAGGCTATAACCCAACTATAACACAAGAATATGGGAAGGGAGGGGAGGGGGCGAGGTTGTGGTGGAGGGAGGGTAATTGGTGTGGCCACATCTATGGTGAATCTTAGAGGGGTACAGGCAAAACTTACTAAATGCAGAATACAAATGTCTTCATACAATAACTAAGAAAATGCCATGAAGGGTATGCTAAACAGTTTGATGAAAACATTTCAGATTGTGTATGAAGCCAGCACATTGTACCCCTTGATTGCATTAATGTACACAGCTATGATTTAATAAAAAAAAAAAAGTTCAATGCAAATGCTTTCCAAGCTTTCTAGGAAAGTCACCCCAAACACACCTAGGGCTTCCTGTCCCTCTGTTTTTTCCATACCCATTTCCCTCCAAGTGGAAAGCCCTTTTCAGTTCAGACGCAGCTTTTCCCGTGAAGTCTTCTGCAATATCTCCAACTAGAAGTGAGTCCTCTCTTCCTGGATCCCCAGCCCTTTTGAATGATACCTTTCACACAGTATCTGCTGCATTCTCCCTATGTCACAGTCACTGTGAAAAGAAAAGAAAAACAATTTATCCTATGTTTTAGGCTTAAGCATTATTTTGCAATTCTCATAATAAAATGCATTTTATTTCAACCTTAGGGAGACAATGCATTTTTCCTCCCTACTTATATAGTAACCTTATGTAAAGTAGTTATAATATGCATTTTAACAACTATATAATTTGGGCAATGGTTATAAAACTTTCAGTTAATGTATCAACTTTATATCCTGCTTGTTGTCATTTAATGGCAAGGCCAATTTTTATTCTGTTCTCCCAAATGTCATTAATCAATGCCTCTGGGTTTTCTCAGTAGCCTTAGATAATTGTATATTGATTTGTTCCTGCTACTTCTAAAGACTTTGACCACTGTTAGGTTTTATCACTCCAGACTTTGTCTGCCACACAAATTTCTCATTAAAAAAAAAGGCATAAGGAAAACTCCAATCAAGGGTACTGCCTTTATTATAGGGCAGCATGTTGGTCTGGAGCTCTGTACACCAAAGATGATTACAAAAGAATAGAATCAGAGGATACCTTTCTTTCTATCCCCAGACTTTTGAAGTCAGCAAACTCAAGAGTTGGGAAAACTTCAGCACATGAGAGCAAACCAGATAACCCAAGAGCTAAACAAACATTAGTTACCCCTTATCCACTAGGGGGATGTTCCAAGATTCCCAGTGGATGCCTGAAACCTTGGATAATACCAATTATTATTATTGGCGCTAGGGTGACCTGAGCATTGAACCCCTTCTTTGCTTTTGGACCTGTTTTGCCCTTCTAGAACTCTGTTCGGTTTTATCCCAAGCCCCATTCCTGGATTTTATCAAGGCAAAATCCTATTCCCTTATTCTCTCTAAACTAATAAAACCTGAAGCAGTCGCTAGCATTTCATCCCAGCTGTCTCCACTCCTAAAGGCCAGCCTCCATGGAGTGTGCAGACCAGGGACCATAGGCTTCCTCCACTTCTGCTTGTGGGAAGGCTTCTGACCGCTGGAGAACATAACCCTGTGTGCATTGCCCTCTGCTGCTCACTGTAGGTTTGGCAGCTCTAGCTCTATGTTTTCTGGAAAGTCACCCCAAACACACCTAGGGTTTCCTGTCCCTCTGTTTTTTCCATTTCCCTCCACATGAAATGCCCTTTTCAGTTCAGACACAGCTTTCCCCATGAAGTCTTCTGTAATACCTCCAACTAGAAGTGAGCCCTCTCTTCCCTGGATTCCCAGCCCCTTTGAACAATACCTTTCCCACCGTGTCTGCTGCATTGTCCCTGTGTCACAGTTACTTGTATAACAGCTGAACTGGCCTGAAACTTTTTGATAATAAGCTCCTATGAGTCTTGTTAATTTTTGTTCTCTGTAGGCCTTGAATTGCTTTATAAAGAATAGGTACTCCATAAGTATGTTTTTTGGTTTTTGTGGGTTTTTTTGTAGTTTTTGGCTGGGGCTGGGTTTGAACCTTCCACTTCCAGCACATGGGGCTGATGCCCTACTCCTTTGAGCCACAGGCACTGCCCCATAAGTATGTTTTGAATTCAATTGACATATTCAGTCTGTTTGAATGTCTGTCATGATTTATTTATCTAATCTTTACATTCTGTATATCTATTATATATCCTTTATGTTTTCTGGAAATTGAACTCAGAATGTTGAGGGCATTCAGGGTGAAAGTTGGGCATTAAAGTAGAGATTATGGTCATTGGACAGATCCCAAAATAGGATAGCTCATTGAATCATAAATTTCATTTAACTTCTGCCAATAATAGATTGTGTCTCATCCCTCCCTCCTCCTGAACTGGAAACCACACATGCCTTAACTTTAGCTTGCCAACAATTATTCAGTGACTTAACTAATATAGATGTATCTCCCCCCTCACATAACAGCCCAGGATGGTGACTTTCCATTTGTAATTGTCCAAAGACAGAGGTTGGTAGCAGCTCTCCCATCCATTAACAGGGATTCTAATTTTTTTTAAAAAATGCTTTCCTCATTAAAGTCAAGAGCAAAGGAAAAGGGATCTTGAGATGATGCAGAAACATTTTGAGGAGGAAAGTAAAGATGTTGAGATAGTCACATTGGATTTTCTCAATCTTCTAAATAAAGTGGGAAGGCTGGGCAATCAGAAGACAGGATGAATTCCTATGAAAGCAGTGACTCAGGATTAAAGATGAGGCCCTTTCCAGGGAAGGCAGTGCCCTAGGGCTGATCCAAACCAAAGCCGGACTTCTGGAGTGGATGGCATGTTGTCAGCTGTCAGAGCTAGGAGATCTTCAGAGGAACAAAGACAAGCAAAGCAGAAGGTCAGGATCTGAGTGGATGGTGAAGGTTGGGAGTGCAGGGGCAAGCCCAGAAGTGGAAAAATAGGCCCCAGGTTTTGTGAACAGAGGTAGGGTGGGCTGGAGTGTTGGTTGTGAAGCAGACATGGTGAATGACCAGAATCCAGATAGACATGTCACCCGGGGAGTCGAGGGCAGAGTGGAGCTGAGGCAGGAGGCCAGGCTTCAGATGGAAGCTTGAGTGTACAGTCCACTCAGGGCAGTTTTCAGGAGGGTTTGTGCATTTATTTCAGGTGCCCTTTTCTGAATCTCCTCCAAATTAAGTCTCCCAAAGGATGACTATTTCAGGTGGAATAATACTCTGTTCAGTATTATTCCACATAAATACCACAGAGTTGCCAAAAAACGGAAAATCATCTCTCTTTCCTCTTTAACCCAAGTCTTGGTATTTGAGACTGGCATAAATTCCAATAAGAAACAATTTTATGAAATGGAAAGATAATTCTAAAATTATACTACACCCTGTTGTTCAGTGGTGAACAGTTAATAGAATTTGCTCTCTTAAGAGTGCTTCAGAGGATAGGATGTTATTTTATGCTGCAATTGAAACAGGCTAAACAACCAAAGAGTTATGTGATGTTTATATCCTTAAAAAAATAAGAAAGAAGGGAAGCTCTTTCTCAACACCACAGAGCCCTTGTGCTATTTCCCTCTGCCTAAGGCCTTGTCCCTAGAACAGGGAACAAAAATGGACAAAAATCTCTACCTTCCAGAAATTCACATTGTAATATCAGAAACTCAAGATGATTAAACTTTAAACTTGGATTGAAAGTATTTGCAACCAAGGCAAAAACAAAAAAGACACATTAAGGTTATATAATTCTCACTGTCTAATCAAAGAAAGCATATTATTTAATGGGAAGAGAAACATTTCCCATTAACATTGACATTGAATTCTAGAAGCCTTTCATTACATGACTCTTTATCTAAAGAGCAATGAGTAATATAATGGGCACTGTTTTTAACAAAGTTTTATAAGAGATGAAGAAACATGGTTATTTCTTATAAAAGATCACATAAAATCTAAAGGAATACCAGTAGATTATTCAATGAAAGATCTCATGGTAGGAAATAGTGATCCTGAAAGAAAAAATGTACTTACAAAAAATAGGGTTAAAATACCTGCTTCTCTTTGACAGGCAACCAAAATATGTATTCTTATCCATTCTGTGACCTTTAAATTCCTCTCATTAAATGTCCCTTTCCCTTGATTCTGGGTAGGGCTTTGCTCCGCCTTAGCCAATGGAGTGCAGCAAAACAGGCTTCTGAGGGGATATGGTAAAACTGGCATGTGCTTCTGCCTTGTTGTTCTAGGATGCTTGCATTTGGAACCTACCAGTTTCCTTTGAGAAAGCCCAAGCTACAACATGGCAAAACTACATAGCCATGTAGCCAGTAGGTCCAGATGAGTTGTTAGACAACAGCTGGCATTAGCAGCCAGATAGACATGTGAGCTGACTCCAGCCCCTCATCATTGAGTCACAGCCTTATCTTTAGCTGACTCAAGCCCCTCATCATTAAGTCACAGCCTTTGAATCTTCGCAGCAGAGGCCATAGACATATGGAACTGAGACAAGCAATCCCTCATAGGCCTTTTTTGAACTCTCGATCCATAGAACCCATAAGCATAATAAAATGGTGGTTGGTTTGTAACACTAAATTTGAAGTGGTTTAATACACAGAAATAGTATCTGGGACAAGGCTGTATACAGTATTTAGTCACTACAAATAAACATTCATGTGCATGCATTTCTTTTGGGAACAGACAGGGGTCATAGGTTATGAAGATATTTAACTTTGCCAAACTGTCCCCAAAATTATTGTATCAAGTTTTACTTCCACCAGCCTTATATGAGAGTTCTAGTTCTGCATTCTCCCTAACATTTGATGTTGTCTATCTTTTTTAATTTTGGCCATTCTGGTGGATATGTAACAGTATCTCATGGTCATCTTAATTTTCATTTTCCTGATTTCTAATGAGGTCAAGTATTTTACAATATGTGTGTCTGGCACATGGTCATAAAGATATTTTCCTATATTGTTTTCTAGGAGCTTTATTATTTTGCCCTTCACATTAATAGCAACAATTCTAAAAAATACTGTGATAGATATAATTTCATTTATATTCCCTCTAATCTTTCTCTTGTAGCCATTTATATCCTAGCCTAGTCCAAAATGAGGTAATAGAGTGAAAAAGAATCTAACTGTGGGGTAGTCTCCTATTTCTAGAGTTTAGAATTTCTTAATTATAAACCAAATGATAAACTCAAACCCTGGCCAGAACTGGTGGCTCATACCTATAATCCTAATACTCTGAAAGGCCGAGGCAGGAGAATTGCTTGAAGTCAAGAGTTTAAGAATAGCCTGAGCAAGAATGAGACCCCATCTCCCCTAAAAATAGAAAAATTAGCAGGATATTACTGTAGGAGCCTATAGTCCCAGCTACTTGAGAAACTGAGGGAAGAGAATCACTTTAATCCAGGAGTTGGAGGTTGCTGTGAACTCTGATGACACTATGGCATTCTAGCTAGGCAACAGAGTGACACTCTACCTCAAAAAAAAAAAAAAAAGAAAAGAAAGAAAATAAACATGCTAAGGCTGCAGAAGAGTAAAACTCTTTATTCTTTAATCAGTCTAATCCAAGTCACTTGGGACCCAACCTCTACAGAGGAGGTCTGAACCTACACTGAGTTGCCTACTCGCTCTGGTCTTCCCATCTCAGCCCTCTCCTCCAAACCAAGTTCTGCTAGAATCTCTGGCTTTCCATTTCTTTCATTGTAACAGCCAGATAAGCATAACCCTGTTCACTCTCATCTGGACTTTGTGGCCAAGACAAGGTGATTAAGCAGGATGCTTCCTCTGAACTCTGGATCTGCAAACACAAGATGTCAGTTCATTTTAACTGACATTTCTATCTTGGTATTTGAGTTCTTGTGGAAAGATTAGGATGGATTGTCTTCCTGGGGGTTGCTATCCATGGAATTCCAAGGAAATGAGATTTCTAGCTTACTCTTTTCTAAGAAATGAGACCAATTTCTTCTTCCTAGCCAGGAAAGGCAAACGAGAAAATATGTTCGGTTACCCTAATGCTAAGCTACATCAACTTGTCATTCACTTCTCTTCTCCTTCTTTCTTCTCTTCGTGCCCTTTATCATCCTTCTTGCTCATTACTCCTCCATATTGTTAAATGGCTTTGTCTCTCCCTGCAAACTAACAATAAACAAATTATAATTAAGCAGCACCCAACTAAAAAGATGTTCTGCCTTTATACATTATTGTTTTAAAAGAATTTTAGTCTCCATCTCCTGTCAGTGTAAAAACTTTATAGAGCCAGGAAATGCCAGAGAGATAAAAGGAGTCAGATCATAGTGATAGCATAATAAAGGCTCACAGAAAAGGCTGTAATTGGTTAGGAGGTCGGTGGTACTGATGAACTTTTCTCCAACAAGGTGGTCCTAAATTGCTTGGGAGCCGACAGAGGCCATCACCTCCCTCTTATTCCCAGTATTCATGAGGAAGGCATTTCTCAGGGTCAGTTTCCCATGGGGACAGAATTGGGGAGTTGTCGGTTATGTAATGCTAGACAAAAGCCCAGTTTTAATCACTCATTCAGGGAATAGTGTTGTTACTCTACAGGACTTGGTCCTACCAGCCCTGGACCAACGCAATCCAGCATGCACCCTTGAAGGAGAGCAAATTGCTCCTCTTCAGGGCCAGAATGATTGACAGTTACACTGTTGTAACTTCCAGAAAGAATACCCCTAGGTGAGAAGAATGGATAGGAGTCAGTCTCATGTCACCAGAGAAAGAAGCCCAGAAAAGCGGCGAAAGGCTCTTTCGTACTATGAGTTTTTTGCTTAGACTTGTTTTGTTGTGCACCATTTCTGTATACCTGTATACTCCATACGCTCATAAGTTTTGATAGCTAAGGTCTCTTTTTGCCTTTTATTGGTGCTTAATTAAATTACAAAAGCTACCATTTATTTAGTCTACTGAGCAGGCACAGTTACAGCTACTTTATATAGATTATCATATTATCTCATGAAATTGCTTCAATAATTTCATAGGGAACGTGTTATTTCCATTTTAATGGCAGTAAAACTGAGGCTAAGGAGGACAAGATCCCAACTCAGTCCATTTGTCTTCTACATTCAAGCTACTAGTCCTTCTACCAGTTAATCTATTCATGAGGCATCATTGTTTGGAAGCCTCAGAGAGCACCCAACCCTGCACAAAGGCGAGTGTCACTGGTGAAGACCTCTTCCATTTCATAATGTTCACCATACATGCTCATTTTTTCTTATTTCCTACTCATCTTTCTTTTATCCATCCCATGAGCCCTTTTTTCCTCTAGTCCTAGAAACAAAACACTTAGGCTGGATGAATCATTGCTTCAAGTTACTGTGGTAATTCTCTGTGTTCCTCCTACAGAAACTTCTATACAGAACCTTGAATAATTTTTTCCATTTATCCAACTTGGCAAAATTTATCTGCCAAGAAATTTTTAGTTCCTAAATATTATGGATTAGATGGAATCTTCTCTAACTGCCTTATTGGTTGAGACAGAGCTGACAATATCTGAGAAGTTTCAGAAGACCTGGGGATGATTTTTAAAATAAGGATTTGCTTTTATAGTCCTTGATTATCTCAACTCCAGATTTATTTGCAAGGGTTTGCACCCTTTTTAGTGGTTTCTCCTTCCTAGGTCCTTAATAGCCAAACACTGTCCTGAGGCTGCCCAGCAGACACTCTTTTGGTAGTCATACCTAGCATTCTGGCCAATGGCCTCAATCTCTCCTCTAACTCATAGGTCCTGGTCCTATGATCAGGTGTTTTCAGGAGATAGCAAGTAACTCAAGGACTCTGTTTATCAGATGGACCCTGGACACCTTCTGGTCTTCTATTTACCCTGGGGCCTAGAATTTTCAGGGAAATACAGGATGAATCTAAATTGAGGTCTAAAAGTGCTGACAGCAATATCATGACCGGCAGAAAGTGGTGTTGGCTCCATGGTCCCCAAAGAAGAGCTTGCAGTGAGGGTAAGAGGAGAGATGGCACGTTGGTGAGAGCCAGGGGAATTATTGCCTTGCTAGGCATTCACTCTACTATCCCTAACCAGGAAGTAAGGTAGGACCTGATCCTGGAGGACAGGCAGGAAAGGACAGAGCAGAAGGTGCTTGTTTCTTGGGATGTGGCTTGGAAGGGGGCCTCACTCCCGGTCTCAATGCTTAGGGATTACCATATGAGAGGTCCCAATGAAAACAATGAAATCATTCATGTTAGGGGTTCAATGTGTCTTTCCAAAATTCATATGTTAACATCCTTATACCTCATAAAGTGACTGTATTTGGAGATAAGGTCACTGTAGATGTAATTAGTTAAGATAAGGGCATACCAGCATAGGGTGTGGCCCTGATTCCAATGTGACTGGTGCCCTTAGGAAAAGAATGCAAAGATAGAGTTAAATGGTACAGACACCCAGGATTTGAGTTATACTGCCATAAGCCAAGGATGTTAGATAATTGCAAAACTTCATCTCCCTATCCCAATTACCCACTGAAAATTTCAAACTTATGGTCTGCCCCTAACGGCTCTTCCCACCAGAGAAGTAACTCCTTATTGGCTATTCTACCATCCCGGCACCTCCCCTAACCGAACCTATATAAGGTGCACTTGTCTTTTGCTCTCTCTCTTTCCTTCTCTGCCCCCTCTCCCCTATATCTATCTCTCTCTCTCTCCCCACCTCCTCTCTCCCCATTCCCCCCCTTCCCTCTCTCTCTTTCTCCCTCTTTTCCCTCCTCCTTAATGCTGCTCTGCAGCATCCCCGGCCAATAAAGACCTTTTGTACAAGCCTTGGTGGTCTGTGAAGTTTCTGCAGGTTGAGTGCCCCCCTTTCAAAGGAACTATCAGAATCTAGAAAGGACTGGAATAGATCTTTCCCAAGTGCCTTCAGAGGCAGCATGACCCTGCTAACATCTTGACAGTAGACTTTTATACTTTCAAACTGTGAGGCAAGATCAATTTATGCTGTTCAAACCACTTTGTTTGCAGTACTTTGTTACAACAGCTTGTTGCAAATGAACACAATTCCCTGTGATAAAAAGAAAAAAGTGAACTAGGGTTAGTTTATTCATTAGACAGCTGACATCTCACTGCAAAAACAATAGCAGTTTGTCCTAAATCTCAGTTTTTCTAGGCAATGTGCTCCCGCTCTACACCCTGGACAGAAGTGTCTTCCACTTTCTTGATGAGGCAGGTCAGAAGAAGCCAGAAGTACGGAGGATGGAGTTTCCTGTACCTTCTCTTTCTTCATCCCCCTCCTACACACTCCTTCCTCCTACTTCAAAATTTCTCCCTTTTTCTCCTACTCCATGAGTTTTAGAGAATATAACTTAACGGTCTTCTAAAAGGTGAAAATGGATAAGGAGAGAGAACTTAAAACTAGGACTCAGGACTCATCTGGCATCTTAATTCCTGTTTTGCCCCTCTCTTTATGTCCTCTCTGAGCAGATCAGAGCTCCGGGGTCCTTACTCCTCAGTTCAGTCCAGGCATCTGGGGTGCAGGGTCCCCCCCGTTCAACCAACTTTCTTTCTGTGTTATGACTGAGAATCACAGAGTGTCCTGACCACTCTTTGACTCAGCCAGCTACAAGTTTTCCCAGCAGGCTTGAACCCAACCTGGGTCCTTGAATATTCCCAAGTACTGATAAAGGTATCCAGGTTGTTGCCCAAAACACTGAAAAAAACTCCCCCTATCTGTGAGCCAAATTCCTTACGCTTTTCATATAAACTCTATACCTTGACCCCTCGCTGTGGAAGAACATGCCTTTTCTAGGAAGAAAATGCCTTTTCCCTTCTGTCTGTCTGAAGGATACTCTGCATTCCACTCTGTATGTATGTTCCCCGAATAAATGCTTTGAACTGATCACTTTGGTGTTTAGTGCTTCTTTCTTTGGAAGCCAGACTGGCCTCATTTCAGGACACTTTGGGGCACTCCCTTGTGGTAACTCCCTCATTGGGTTTGGTGGGAGGAAACATGAGGAGAGAGGCAAGCTACCATTTCCCATTTGAATTGTCTCTGTGGGTTAGCTGATGAATTTCTTATTTATTTGCCTTATTTATTCTCTCATGTGGGGCTCTCCCAAAGCCCCAGATGTGTGAACTCTGAACTGTAAAGGAGTCTGTTCTTATTTCATAGACTGGAACCTTTGCACTCTTGTTTTTCTTTTACCATTCATCTTCATAGATTGACATCTTTGTTATTGTCCAAGGCTCCATTCTTCCTTGAGGCTCCAAAAGCAGCTTTCATTTTTTTCTTGAGACCATGTTGTTAAAGATGAGGAAAGTGAAAGCTGAATGAGAACTCTATTGTGCCTATAATCCCAGCACTTGGGAGACCAAGATGGGAGGATTGCCTGATGCTAAGAGTTGGAAACATAGTAACACTCTGACTCTGCAAAAAAAATTTTTTTTAACTAGCCAGGTGTAGTGGCTTGTGCCTGTAGTCCCAGCTACTCAGGGGGCTGAAGTAGGAGGATCCCATCAGCCCAGTAGTCTAAGGGTGTAGTGAGTTAATATCAGGTCACTGCACTCCAGTCTAGGCAACAGAGTAAAACCCAAACAAACAACAACAAAAAACCCATCATGCTAAGTGAAATAAGCCAGACACAAAAGGACAAATTCTATATGATCTCACTTTTATGTGGTATCTAGAATAGGCAAATTAAATTCACAGAGACACAGAGTAGAATAGAGAGTTTCCTAAGGGCTGTGAGTGGGTAGGGGTTATTATTTAATTGGCTCAGAATTTCTGTTTGTGATGATGAAAAAGCTCTGGAGAAGATTGTACAACATTGAGAATGCATTTGCTGTCTGTGAATTATACACTTAAAAATGGCTAAAATGGCAAGTTTTATTGTGATTTATATTTTACCACAGTTAAAAAGAAAAAGAGAAGAAAAGATAATTCCAGAGGCAAAAGTGAGCATTCTTTACTCTAAATCCAACATAATTACTGTTCTTTCTGAGTTACTAAGATCAGCACCTTTAGGTCATAGTGTTAGATAATTTGATTGATCTTTTTACTGGTTGTTTTAAAATACATTCCTCATTTTTTCAAGAAAACAAAGAATTCCATTCTCAGACTCAGCTTCCTCTAACAATGCCAATAACACACAAAGGATTTCACTCTACTGGGTTCCGGAGCTTGTCTTTTCAATTGCATCCCTAGAGAAAGTCCAACACATAGAGCAGACTCTGGTCCCCAAGAACACTCACTGCAGCTCTTCCCCAAGCCTGCATTTCCTTTTACCCTATCTGTTCCGGTGCCAAGTCCCCTTCCAGTCACAATGCAGAGAGGCGTGAAGTGGGAACTTGGATGGCTGACAATTACCTTTCTGCTGGGTCCGGACAAAATGCACAGTATTAGGCAGGCTGCAGGGGGCGCTCCAGAGCTGAACCGGTGGGACCTTGCGGGTCTGCCAGGCTCCCAAGTGACTGATCCAGGAGGCTGGCTGGAGTCAAGCCGCTGTAGCACTCATTCTTTCCACACACTGGTTGTTGGAACAACTATAATTATACATTCAATTATGAGAAATACAAAGGCAACTAAGAGAAAGAATTCAAAATACCTGAGCCTAAAGCCCAACTAGCATAGTAGGAGGAAAATGTCTTGCTGTGAAAGGTCTAAATGCTGGAGAGTGGGGGAAGAAAGAAAATAAGTGAGCGAAAAAGAGGTTTCCAGATTGGTATTGGGCTGTCTTCCAGAGAGAGAGAGGAGGTTGGGGGGAGGTGTGGAGCAGCCCAGGGAAGACTAACATTGTTGACTTTTAGGTAGTGGAGACTTCAAAGAGTAAGAACTGTTTTTATCTAGAACCAAGAAATGGACCTGAAGACCTGGAAGAGAAACTAGATGAGCTGAGGATTAGTGGTAGAGGAGAGGCCAGCTGGGCTGACTGTAAAACCTGGGACAATAGATCACTCAAAGTCTGGGTGTTTAATGGTGCCAAGTTCAAGATAGTAATGAGACTTTATTTATATTATCTATCTCTGCATAGCTTGTTCTCAGGGTACTGCAGTGCTTCTGTTGGGCCGAGCAGGTGTTGCTCTGGGGGTCTTTGTGGGCACAGTAAAGATGAAGAGCTCTGGGACAGAGGAAGATCCTTATCCTTAGGGAGTGAGTTTTATTTCCCATTTCCTTTGGGTCTTGTTAAGCAGTACCCAAGTACCCAAGCTGGACTACTGAGTTTTCTTATATGGAGTTTGTTACAGATTTAGTTTCAGTGATGGCTAGAAAAAAACCAATACAGGCGTTTTCACTCTAACCTAGGCCAGGATAAGACTCCACAACCTTCAGAAAGCATATACGTAAAGATCTTGGATCATTGGTGACTTATGATCTCTTCTCTTAAAACATGCGAAAGCTGGCTCAGTGCCTGTGGCTCACGTACACCTGAGCTGGCGGGTTCTAATCCAGCCCGGGGCCAGCCAAACAACAATGACGGCTGCAACCAAAAAATGGCCGGGCGTTGTGGCGGGTGCCTGTAGTCCCAGCTACTTGGGCGGCGGAGGCAGGAGACTCGCTTGAGCCCAGGAATTGGAGGTTGCTCTGAGTTGTGATGCCACAGCACTCTGTCCAGGGTGACAGCTTGAGGCTCTGTCTCAAAAAAACAAACAAACAAAAAAAAACATGCAAAGGTTGGCCAAGCCTGGTGGCTTACCCCTGTAATCCTAGCACTCTAGGCAGGAGGATCCTTTGAGCTCAGAAGTTAGAGACCAGCCTGAGCGAGAGCTAGACCCCACCTCCACTAAAAATAGAAAAAATTAGGAGGGCATCTATAGTCTCAGCTACTCAAAGAGAAGTGCTTGAGGCCAGAAGTTTGAGATTGCTGTAAGCCAGGCTGATGCCATGGCATTCTAGACTGGGCAACAGAGCAAGAATCTGCCTAAATAAATAAATAATATGCAAAAGCTTTAGTGTGCATATTCTCTCCAAGCAGCAGGAAAATAACCTCACTCAACTATCTCCTAGGCAAAGCAGGTAGCCCTCAGTCAGAGAAGGATTTCATATAAAAGGGCCAAGTGAAGAAGCAGAGAGAGACATGACAGCGGCATAGAGTCAGGACAGGGAGGGTGGCTTAGTGATCTTCTAGACCATAACTACTAAACTCAGTCAATAGATAATAACAGTAACTATTGGTGTATAATAGTAGTAGTAATAATAATATTAAATATTTACATAGAATGTTCTTACATATGGTAACTTCTATATAATTCAACAATTCTTTGAGGTAGCTACTATTGTCATTTCTATTTTATAGAGGTGGAAAAATGATGTACAGAAAGTTTAAATATGTAAACTTTGAAAAAGGATATACGCTCCAAGAGGGCAGAGGTTTCTGGGTTTTTTTTAATTTGCGACTGTTATCCCAGTGCCTGGCACATGTTCAATAATTATTTGCGGAATTAACAGTTACCTGATCTAAGATCATACAGATGGCGTGGTAGGACTGGGATAAGAAATGAGGCTTAATGGCTCTAGAAGTCCCACTGTTAGTTTCTGAGCCATACTGTCCTAGATGCTGTTACAGGAGCTGAGCTTTGTGTATCTCTCAGCCAAAGTTATATCTGCTTAATAAATCCTGCCTTCACCCTCAAAGCTGGCTGTCTGAGGAAACATTTCCTAACTCCTTTTATGAGGCCCCTGTTACACTAATATTACTAGGTAAAGACATCAGGCTGGGTGCGGTGGCTCACACCTGTAATCCTAGCACTTTGGGAGGCCAAGGCTGGTGGATTACCTGAGTTCAGGAGTTCAAGACCAGCCTGAACAAGACCTGAGAGACCACCCATCTCTAAAAAAATGGCTGGGTGTTGTGGTGGGTACCTATAAGTCCCACCTACTTAGGAGGCTGAGGTGAGAGGATCACTTGGGCCCAAGAGTTTGATGTTACTGTGAGCTACAATGCCACAGCACTCTGCTGAGGGTGACAAAGTAAGACTCTGTCTCAAAAAAAAAAAAAAAGAAAGATAAAGACATTACAAGAAAGGAAGGCGATAGACCAGTATCTCTCATGAATGTAGATGCAAAAACCCTTAACAAGATGATAGCAAATTGAATCCACAACTTACAAAAAGAATTATATTTCATAATATATATCATAGTATCATAACATAAAACATAACCAAGTGGGATTTATTCCAGGCATACTAAACTGGTTCAAAATATTTAGAAGTCATTCATTGTAACCCACCATGTCAACAAGCTAAATAAGAAGAAATCACATAACCATATCAATTTATGTAGAAGTAATATTTAATAAAATCCAGCACCAGCTCATGATAAAAATTGTCAGCAAACTAGGAGTGAAGGGAGAACTTCTTCTACTCCATAAAGAAAACATACAAAAATCCTACGGCTTAAGTCCATCAATTCTAACAAATGTATCACTCTGGTGGGGGCTGTTCATAATGCAGTAGGCTATGCGTGTTTGGGGACAAGTGGTACATGGGACCTCTCAAATTTGCTGTGAATTTAAAACTGCTTTAAAAAATAAAGTATGTTAAAAAATACATATTGCATTCTGGGAGGCTGAGGTGGACGGATCACTCGAGCTAACGAGTTCAAAACCAGTCTGAACGAGAGCAAGACCTCATCTCTGAAAAATAGCCAGGTGTTGTGGCGGGTGCCTGTAGTCCCAGCTACTCAGGAGGCTGAGGCAAGAGGATCGCTTGAACCAAGAGTTTGAGGTTGCTGTGAGCTATGACACCACGGCTTCTACCAAGGGTGACAAAGTGACACTCTGTCTCAAAAAAAAACAAAACATTGCCTTGTTTAGGGATTCTTGATATTATAAACATGTTAGTCTTTCTAAATTAATTATTATATATCAAAATAATTTTAACTTGTCAAATTAATACTAATGCTTAACTGAAAAATAAACTTAAGCAGGACAAATAAAGAATTCTAAATAAAGACAATGAAAGGGGGACTAGCTCTGTTAGCTATTAAAATGTATTATAGCATTATTATAAGTCTGAAAGGGTAGTTTTCATGTGGAAATAGAGAATAAAGCTGAATAGAATATTCAGAAGAGTAAAAAAAATACCTACAACAAGCATCATAATTAGTGGTGAATACTTACCCAAAACAGGAACATGGCAAGGATGTTCTCTCTCACCAGTACTATTCAACATCTAACTGGTACAATAAGACAAGAAAAGGAAATAAAAGACATATAAATTGGGAAGGAATAAATAAAATTGTCTTTGCTTATAGAATACATGATTGTTTTATGTGTAAAATCCTAGAGAATCAATCAAAGAAACCTGGATTAATAAGTGCGAATAACAAATTTTCAGGATACAAAGTTAATTTGCAAAAGGTAATTGCCTTCTTTTATACTAGCAAGAAACAATTGGAATGGGAAATTTAAAGCTGATACCATTTACTAAAACAAAGTACAAAAAAAGTTAAGGTAAGTTAAATTTTTCTCCCAGCCTCTAAGCTGCAATTGGGATGACTTGCTGTTCTCTCATGCCTCCCTATCATCCCTGAAAGTCCTGCTCCCCGTTTGGGGAGGGGCATACTAACTAAAACAGGAACTTTTCCCTCCTGGAGATCTAGTCATGATCAAAACTCTTCCCTCTAATTCACCTTCCCTGACCTCCAACTTGGGAAGTCCCCTTTCCTGTTATCTTGTCTGCTTCTACTGTTAAAGTTGTAGGAGTCGATTCCTGCATACATCATTCACAAGTAAAGTCCTGGAACCCTCCATCTTCTACAGAGGCAGGCAATGAAGACAGCCAA
>CAUYON010108572.1:0-16942 GCA_963573935.1 Arctocebus calabarensis
TGGCCAGGCGTTGTGGCAGGTGCCTATAGTCCCAGCTACTTGGGAGGCAGAGGCAGGAGACTCGCTTGAGCCCAGGAATTGGAGGTTGCTGTGAGCTGTGATGCCATAGCACTCTACCCAGGGTGACAGCTTGAGGCTCTGCCTCAAAAAAAAAAAAGATGATGTTTGCTTCATATGTATTTGTATACATATAATTTTAGATGGTCTTGCTGTTACCCAGGCTGGAGTGTAATAGCTCACTAGAACCTTAAACCCCTTGGCTCAAGCCATCCTCTTGCCTCAGCTTCCCTGCCAAGACAGCTAATTTTTTGTATTTTAGTAGACATGGGGTCTTGCTCTTGCTCAGGCTAGTCTTGAACTCTTGAGCTCAAGCAATCTTCCCACCTCAGTGTCCTGGTCCCTTCATATTTTACATACTTAAAGGGGTAATAGTTTTCCTAAGTGCACACTTACCAGCCCTTACACATGCCTGAACTTAAAGCCAATCACGACAGCAGCTACCATTTCTCACAGGACTTGATTCTCTGATGGCCTCCCTACTCCCAGACTTAGAGTGGCTCATCTGCCTGTAGATCCCTCTTCTGGCCCATGCCCCACCACTCCCACTTCCACTGGTCTTCTGTCTCACTGGCCCTTCCTGCTGCTTAGCTGGCTGGGACTCTGCCCCTGTCTCTGGTCTCTCAGTCTGTGAATCCATTCAGCTCCCTCTGGGACTTGCAACCCCCAGGTCCTCTGCAAAGGCAGAACAGTGCCCACCCTTACTGCTCAGACACTTCCCCACAATGGGCAGTCCTAGAGACCACACCAGGGTCCCAAATGGATTTTTTTTTTTTTAGCTGTTGCCCTGGGTAGAGTGCCATGGCAACTCTACCCAGCGACTTCTAACTCTTTGGCTTAAGCGATTCTTTTGCCTCAGCCTCCCAAGTAGCTGGGACTACAGGTGCTCCCCACAATGCCAGGCTATTTTGTTGTTGTTGTTGTTTATTTGTAGTTGGCGTTGTTTGACAGGCCCGGGCTGGATTTAAGCCTGCCAGCTCCGGTGTATGTGGCTGGTATACTAACCACTTGAGCTACAGCTGCTGAGCTCCCAAATGGATTTAAAAGGAAGCTTATTCCAACTCCTCCCAAGAAGCACCCATTCCTGCTATTGAATCTGTCCTTTGTCTCCTTTGCCCCCATGGGGCCCAGACCAGGGACCAGTATCCCCTGTGTTGGCTGCCCCATTTTCCTCCCAATCAGCATACCCCTCCATGTAGCCCTGTGTCCACCTCCTACAGCTCAGCTGTCTTGTTGCTCCAGGCTTTGCTTCACCACCTGTCAGGTAGCCTGGAGGTGGGACCCCTGGAGAGCACCTGGAAGGATGTCACAGGTTTGTCTCAACAGGTAACGAGTTGATTCAACACTAACCTGGGAAGTTTAGCTTTTTTTTTTTTTAATGTAAGTTTGAAAAGATGAGAAAAAAGTAATATTCAATTACTAGGTCATAGTCTAGGACAAAAAGGGGTTTAATAGGATTTTTCTCCTCTGCCCTGCATCCTGGCTAGTGTCTGTTTCTCTACAATGTTCCCATTCCACCCCCAAGGGAAATAGGTTTCTTTTTGTAGGACATGGGGTGCCCAACTTATTGTTGGCATTCCAGAAACAAAGCTCACAGCACCATTGGCAGGCAGGAGGCAGTGTCTTATATACCCAGGAGTAAAATGATGTGGCACCTCAAAGCCTGATGCTCAGAATAGACACCTCAGGTCTACCCCCATGCTGCAGTACCACCTTGTTCAGCTAAGGTCACCGGGCAGCATGAGGGCTCTAAGAACAGGCCTGTGCATTTTCCCTAATGGTTTTTCAGATGAAATAAAATTAAGCCATGCCGAAGTATTCCCAACCAAAGCAAATGCTCTAATATGCCCACAAAAGCTAAAATAAAGGAATGGATAATAAGGACACATTTAACTCAAAGAATATTAAATGAAATATTATGATAGCTTATTCTTTAATAAAAATCAGGGGTCTCCGATAGCATTATCTGTAAGACGTGACGCACACACCTCATACCATTGGTTATGTACTAGGGAAGGCAGAATATACAGAGCCCACCTTCAACCAAAGCCTAACACACATGAATCCTAGTGTATTCATTTTAATTCATACAAAGAGTTACAAAATAGTCCCTGCCCAGAATTCTTATGTTATGGAAATGAAAACCCTGGAATGAAGTAGTTTTACAAATGTATTGGACTGGAACACAAAGTATAGCTGCTCTGGGGCTGCAAATACGTGCGGGCCTCGGAGCAGCTCCAGCCCAAGTAGTGTGGGCCAGTCCGAAGAGCAGCACTCTCCCTGAGCCCCAGGTTGCCCAGGCTGGCCCTGGTCACACCTGGCTTTCCCCTCCATGGAGCTGCGGCGGTGCAAGCTGCTCAGTACCCTCCACCTTTCCTCTCTATGGTGGGCAAACGATACTGTTTCAGGGCAGGTTTCATGTCCTTCTGCGGATCTGTCTGTTAAAGAGAAATGACAGACGTTCAGTGGAGGCCTAGGATGGGGCCCAGGAACAGTGCCCTCCGAGAAGCCAGTTACGTGCGCTACCTTCTTGTTTGCACCAACACACTTCAAGGGCCTCAACACCGGGACTTTTCCATTTATTCCAGATCCAAACACTGACTGCAGTGTGGGGCTGGAGTAAGATGACAGTTTGGACACTCCTGAAAGCTTTAGTTTGGGCAGTTCCATTATGTAGGCCGGTTCTTGTCTCTTGGGATGGTCCTCCTCTTGCTTTAGGGACTGTTTCTTGAAACAGAACAAAGGTCAGTTGGACATAAAATGGCTTCTATTTTAAGAAAAGAAGGCTCTTTTGTACTACTTTTGCCTAATAAAATTTCTTGAACATGAGTATGAACTCACAGTGACTAGAAAACATCCAGCACATCTCAGACACCCGAGTGAGGTGGCTGCTTGTTGGAGTCCCATGGGGAGAGACGAAACCTTACACTTCAGCCTCCCTCATAGGGATCTGTCCTTATTGATCTTACTTGTTCCCATCACTGACTGTCCACGTGCTTATCCCACCCTCAGTGCAGCCACCCAGCAGTACGTGGGGAGGGGGAGATCAGTTTGACTGGCTGAGACACAGGGGTGAGTACAGGGTCTGATAATGCTTTCTGCTTCCTGCCCTAACTATAAGGCTTTGTGCCCAAATCTGTCCACTGCCTGCGCCAGTATGGCTTGTGAGCTAAAAATGGTTTTTACATGTTTTTGTAGTTACCAAAAAAAAGTTCATAGTATGTAAAAATTATGTGAAATCCAAATTTCATCGTCCAAAGTTTTATTGGAACACAGCCTCACCATTGGTTCACATACTGCCTACCACTGCTTTCACTTTACAATGAAGAGAGATGGGTAGTTTCAACAGACCTCATAGCCCACAAAGCCTAAAATATTTCCTGTCTGGCCCTTATAGACAAGTTTTCTGACCTCTCATATGACTGAGTGGGGACTTTGGTAGGTACTGGCAGGGAATAACACCAGGCAAACATCTGAAGGGGGCTCTGTCCAAGAGGGAAGGGCAGCAGCCCAGGGACAGGGTTGGAAGGTCATGTGTGTGCCCCAGGCAAGGGGAGGATGCAGGAAGAGAGAAGGCAAACTCCCAGGGCTCTCTGAGGGACAACAGGAAGAGTGACAGCTAGGGGCTAAAGGTATTTGCCAGCACCCTCAAAGGGAAGGCAGTGAAAGCCACAAGGGAAAAGGCACCTTTGGAAGGAAAGATCAGGCTCGGCGCCTGTGGCTCAACGGGCTAAGGTGCCAACCACGTACACCTGAGCTGGCAGGTTCGAATCCAGCCCGGGCCGTCAAACAATGACGGCTACAACCAAAAAGTGGCCGGACGTTGTGGCAGGCGCCTGTAGTCCCAGCTACTTGGGAGGCGGAGGCAAGAGACTCGCTTGAGTCCAGGAATTAGAGGTTGCTGTGAGCTGTGATGCCACAGCACTCTATTCAGGGTGACAGCTTGAGGTTCTGTCTCAAAAAGAAAAAAAAAAAAGGAAGGAAAGATCAGGATAGGGTTTGAGCAAGTTTGCCTCTTAGATATTCAAGTGGAGCTGTTGAGTAGTAGGTTGGCCATTAACAGTCTAGATTTCTGGAGAGCAGCCTGGTTGCTGATGGATCTATGATCTTGGCTCCCAGCGTGTGGTGAGTACTCAATAGATGTTGGAGGAAAGAGTGCTGGATTGATGACTGAAAAAAATGAATGATGGAGGGCACATTGTCACAGAGTTTGAGTGCTAGCTCCAAAATGTAAAATTGGTGGAACTGAGCAAAGGGGTGCCACATGAGTGATATTTTAGGACGAATACAGGAGGTGGGCAGAAAGGTGAAGATATTACAAAATGTAGATAGGCGTTGTGATGGGCACTAGTAGTCCCAGCTACTGGGGGCGGCTGAGACAGAAGGATCTTTTAAGCCCAGGAGTTTGAGGTGCTGCTGTGAGCTAGGCTGATGCCATGGCACTCTAGTCTGGGTAATAGAGTGAGAATATCTCAAAAGAAAAAAGATATTGCAAAATGAAGCTATCATTTCTAAACTAAAGCAAGCATGTAAAACCACCTCTGCTAACAAGATGAAGTACTTATCTGGGGTCCACTGTGCTCATGAGGGCTTTGTGGCCAGGTAAAGAGAGGGTGGCCTGCCCAGAGCTTGGGATTTGTTACTGGTGAGGTGGTTGATTTGGGCCAGGCCTGTGGTTCCTCTGGGTCTCCTATCAGGGTCATTCTGAGGGCACGATGAAGTGATGTCAGCAATGTCCTTTGGCATAGAACCTGACACTTGCACATGGTCATCAGGACAGACAAAGACTTGCCAAAGGGGCCCCTCTCTGAACCTGCTTACTGAGGATGTTAGTCACCCATCCTTAGCTAGTGGGGCTGAAAAGGCTTGAACAATTAGTACCATTGTGCTAATGGTCTCTAATGTTCTAACATGTGGAGACATTAACTGGATAGTGTTTAGGCCTTGGCTGACAAGGTGCACTTTCAGGACAGATGTGACAATGTGGTCCACAAGTGATGTCCTCAGAGAGAGAGAGATAGGCCACCTGAGAGTATCTAGTCCCTGCTTAGCCAGGCTGGTCCCAGCTCACTGATTTCACTCAGTACCTGCTTTCTGCCCTCCTTTGACATTTGCCAGTTGTTACTGAGTGGTTCCAGTGCCACAGGGTGCTCTGGATAGCAAGCTTTT
The DNA here is from genome assembly GCA_963573935.1 of Arctocebus calabarensis. Lineage (NCBI taxonomy): Eukaryota > Metazoa > Chordata > Mammalia > Primates > Lorisidae > Arctocebus > Arctocebus calabarensis. The sequence goes on from CAUYON010108572.1 coordinate 5,227, forward strand.
CTGTGATTGGCCAGAGCCTGCTTCTCGATTGCCCTACAGGGAAGGAGAGAATGAAATGCCTCCACTGAGAACTCTTGGAGCACAACTGCTTGTTTCCTTTCGTTGTCTCAAACTTGTCTATTGTGTGAATTGTTACCAGTTCTTCTTTCCCACATGAGCTATAAGGGACCTTTTCCTCTTTTCTGTCTCAGCCTGACAGTCTCTGGGCTGGGAAGACTCTGACCTGTGGGCACTGCCCTCCTACCGGTCTACACCACCCGCCTCAGGACTTGTGATTTGGTATCAAATTGTCACCTTCCACAGTTACACACACTGGCATGTCCAGAATTATACAACCTCAGGGCAGATACCTCTTAGGTTCCCATTTAGCAGGTACTTCCAGTGCCAGGTAATACCCAGTATGCTCTAAAATCTTAGGAGTTCATGCTATAAATGTAAGAGTTTATACCACTGACATAGGAAGTGTGCCAGGCTTTTCTAGAATCTTACTAACTGGAGTCTCAGCATCAACCCCAAAGCAGAGAGACAGGCCCCCTTACCCTTGCCATGAGCTACTAACAGCTTCATTTGGGGAAGGAAACACCAGAAAACAGCACAGTGGGGGATCCTAGAGGTACTGACCACCGTTCAGGATAGAGAGTTGGTCCCAGGACCCACGGGACCCTCTAGAGGCCAGTCAGTCTCTTGCTCCACCATGTGCCCCACAGGCCTCCTTAGCCAGGTCTTCCCATGTGTCACAAGAAAATCCACAAGAGGGCCTACCTCTGTTCTTTGAAGTAGGGATGCTGCAGGGCCTGATGGGCAGTGATTCTCTCATCAGGATCATAGGCCACCATTGCATGCAGGAGAGAGAGGCATTGCGGGGACAAATTGGTTGTCGGTAGAGGTATTCCTGATCCCTTTTTAAAAGGAAAATCAAAACTCATAGCTCTCGACCTGTATTAAAAGCCCAATGATAATAAATGATCATGCCATTATGTAGAGCACTTGGCTGGTCTAAGGCCCTGCACTGAAGGTGACAGTTTATGATCTACGGCTCATACATAATGTCCAACCCACAGGATGTACAACTCCAAGAGTAAGCCCTCATGATGCCATTAGCTGTCATGTTCTTAACTTTTGAGTCCTTTAACACCCCTCCAAATTAATTCAATTGATTTTAACACATGAAATCTAGTGGTAGTGACTTGTCAATGTTCATTGATCAAAAAAAAAATGTACGACACTGGGGGATATGTTGACGTGGAGAAGGCTGTGCATGTTTGGGCATAGGGGGTCTACGGAATATCTCTATGCTTGCCACTAAATTTGCTGCATACCTAAGATTACTGTAAAAAATTAAGTCTATTAAAAAGGAGGGATATGAAATGTTATGCTATAAATGGAATAAAACTACTTTTCCTATGAAGGATTAAAATCACATTCTCATGTGGGATTTTTTAAAAGATTTTTTTAAAAAGTAATCAAAAATAGCTGTCTTTTCCCCTTCCTAGGAGCTGAGAGTTGCTCAGCACCTAGCCCACAGGGTCCTCCCTTGGAAGTCCCCAGCGCCCTAGCCTCAACTCCATCTGTGATCAAAGCCAAACCCTACTGAATCTGTAAGAACCTCATCTAGCTGCCAGTCTCATCAGCAACACATGTAACAGCTTCAGAATGTTTCCCATGCAGTCTGTGCTTGGGAAACATTTTTCATTTCTAAGTCCTTTATAAATATTCAAGGGCCAAACCTGACCCCCAGGCCCTTAAGAAGCCTATGAGAAATCTTTCTGTGATTCTTAAGGAAGAATGCACCTTTGTGAACCCCCAAAACAAGACCACAGCCCTTTCAGTGGCAGTAGGAGCCCACGTGGGGAAGGGAGGAAGGGAAGTATCAGAGACAGGCTTCCTCTGCTGTAGATCTTGGATGGGGGAGCAAGTCCCTGTCCATTCTCAGCACACCACACTTACTGTTTGAACTTGGTGAGGGTCTTCTGAGCAGGTGTGCCGATAACATCATGGATTTTTGAGATTTGGTCCAGTTCATTGGCGCCAGGGAAGAGGGGTCGCAGGCTGGAAGGGTATGCCAAGGGGCACTGTCATCAGGACATAGTTGTGGGCTTCTCCATTTTACTAGGTGGGCTCATTCACAAGGAAATGCAAGGAAGTGACCCTCACCCCAACAGCAATACTCATGGCCAGGAGGTTTCCCTTCTCTCTTGTGCTTGGTTAGGTTTTCCTGTTTCTACTTTGCTAATAGGTCCTAAATGTGTTTTCTAAGAGGCAAGAGACAGATCCACATTCCTAGACCTGTACACTACAGTGTCTGCCATGAAATGTGAATATTTATACTGTGATAAATAACCGCCACAACAAGCCTCTTGTCAGCCCAGGTTAGTTGTGTTGACAAATCCAGGGTGGGTCAGATTGAGTTTTGTTGACAAATGAAGAAACTTTGATTTTCAGAGCTTTTATAGATACTAGATTGAGGATAAGATATTTTAGACCTTTAGAAATAAATCTGATTTATATCACACACCACAAAGAAAAGTTTAAAAATCTAGCTCCGGTAGTAGAACTAGCTACTACTCAGGAAAATAGCAACCAGTAATCTTGTGACTAAGGGAACAAAAAAGAAAATGCAGAGGGGTGGCGCCTATGGCTCAAAGGAGTAGAGCGCCGGCCCCATATGCTGGAAGTGGCAGGTTCAAACCCAGCCCCGGCCAAAAACTGCAAAAAAAAAAAGAAAATGTGGGTGAGCAGGAAAGTCTGAGAACTGATTTACCATAGGCTGCCTAACATTCTGATTAGACGCCATTGGCTGTCGTGTTCTTAACTTTTGAGTCCTTTAACTCCCTCCAAAAATTAATTCAATTGATTTTAACACATGAAAAAGGATTGTCCATTTGCACTTTTGGCTTTGGTGAAATTGCCACTCAGTTTTCCAAAAGAACAAATTACTAATACAAATGATCTAGATTCTAGAATCAAAGAGAATGTTCCAGAGTGTACATCTTTCTGTATTTTTGCAACAGTCAGTTAAGTGGGTAGGATTAGACAACATCTGGGTCCCTGCCACTGCTGGGTTCTACACTTCAGATATGTGCCATCAGATATTGAATTCAGTGCCAACTGCCTTGAAGATCCACCACAAGCAAGAAGGTACTGTACTGCCTTCCCCCCTCCCCTCCATGGACTTCTTTAACTCACACCCTACACACTTCTGAGTGGGACATAACCCTCATCCCTCTTCCCTGGGCCACTGCTCCTTCCCAAAGGCTTGGGGGAGCATGGGTTTTGGAGCATGGGTAAGGAATGGTTGGGATCAGGGTTTCCTAGATAGAACCCAACTCCAACTGTGCCAGAGGGGACTCATCTATGCACCTGGGGCTAGAGCACTCTACCTGATATGACTACCTCTCCAAGTAGGACCCAGAGGCCACCTGCACACTCCTCCCCATGGCAGGCCCCAGCAGGAGCTATAAGCACAATTCTTTGTTCTAGAACACTCATTTTATAATCACTTCATTATCAAACCAGATGAAGGGGTCCCCAAACTCAGGGCTAGGGGTGTAGAATGAAAAGAAGTAACTGATGGTGCTCGTTCTCTGTGAAGAGTGAGCAAGGAAAAGCATTTGACAAAAAGTAAAATGAAAGCCTAGTAAATTTTCTGTTAAATTAAAAAACAAACAAAACTCAACGTGACTATAGGAGCCACTGCTCTACCCTTTCCATGTCCCCAAGCTACCTGGCAATCTCGTAGAACACACAGCCAGCGCTCCACAGGTCCATCTTATATGTGTAGAACCCATCAGTGAGTAGACACTCTGGGGCCCTGTACCAGCGTGTAGAGATGTATTCAGTATATGGCTGCTTGGAATAGACACTCCGGCAGGACCCAAAGTCCCCTAATTTCAGGACATCCTGCTGCAAGGGGGAGAAAAGCAAGGACAGTAACATCTCATTGTGCATTTGTTGTAATACAGACCATTTCAACCATGTATGGATTAATGAAACAATGACAGCATCTAAACTCATTTGTAAAATACACATTACTGGTTTTAAGAGCAATAATTTATGAAAGTGCCTCTAACATATGAGGAAGTGGTGTTTATAGTCAGTGGAACATGTTTTCAAATATTCTAGCTGTGTTTCACATGCATTTCCAAATGTCCCTGAGTTCTGAAAATGGTTAAGTCATAGGGTGCTTCTAAAATGAATGGACTTACTACCAGATGTCCTAGTATGCCACGCGGCTCTATGGCAGCTGAGCTCCCAGCTCCCCCAGTGGGGCTCTTTTACTCATTTGGCTTCTGAGGACTCTGGCTAGTTAGACTTCGGAATACTTACAAATTGTCTGCTTTAAATATAGGTAGTTTTGGTGGCTATACAGTGAGACAGACCTGAAGGCAAATCCTGCCTCTACCAGTTTACCTTTAGAGGTGGCTCACAACTGTAATCTCAGCACTTTAAGAGCTGGGAGGATCCCTTGAGGTCATGAGTTAAGACCAGCTTTAATAAGAGTAAGACTCCTGGGTGGTGCCTGAGGCTCAAAGGAGTAGGGTGCAGGCCCCATATGCCAGAGGTGGTAGGTTCAAACCCAGCCCCAGCCAAAAACTGCAAAAAAAAAAAAAAAAAAAAGTAAGACTCCTGTCTCTACTAAAAATAGAAAAAAATTAGCTGGGTGTGGTGATACCTGCCTACCTGTAGCTCTACCTACTGGGGAGGCTAAGGCACGAGGCTCGCTTGAACCCAGAAGTTTGAGGTTGCTATGACTTTGAGGAAGCCACTATACTCATCCTGGGTGACAAAGTGAGACCGTGTCTCAAAAGAAAATGTAGAATGACAATTAGAAAGAAGTTCATTTTTTATCTTCTTGAGACAAAAGTGTGAGAAGGGTACCTTCTATTATTTTCTTCCAGTACAGTCAGATATGTTGATGGCATTTATTAAACAAGCCATCTTTTACAAACTGGGAGGGAAAAAATACTATAACAAACATGCTAACCCAGCTATCTGGAAATGAACACATATCCAGTGAAAAAGTTTTTATATTCTACCTTTATTCTGATAGCAAATCTTCATATAAAAGTTCTTACCTTTATTAGTATATTTTCTGGTTTTACATCTCTGTGAAATATTCCATTTCTACATTCAGTAAAAAAGGAAGAATAGAATTACTTGCACTTTATTGATTCAAATTCCTGAATTTGAATTGTATTTTAAACAAATGTTAATACATTTTATTAATTTCAGAGCTGTCAAAGCCCCAACAGCATACCTGTGCATATGATCTAGGGATTTACATAACTGGTACATATAGTACATAATTTTTTTTTCTGATAATGGGTGTCTTCTCCCTGTGCAATCAAGGAAACAGGCAAATATGGTTACCAATGGTACATATCCCCTTTTATTGAAATAAAAAATACAGTTTTATTGAATGGTGTTTTATATGTACCATCTATATACGTCTATATATATGTACATCTATGTAATTTAATATTCTATTTTTTTTTCTTTTTTTTTGAGACAAAGCCTCAAGCTGTTGCCCTGTGTAGAGTACTGTGGCATCATAGCTCATAGCAACCTCCAACTCCTGGGCTTAAGCGATTCTCTTGCCTTAGCCTCCCAAGTAGCTGGGACAGGCACCGGCCACAACACCCGGCTATTTTTTGGTTGTAGTTGTTATTGTCATTTGGCGTGCCCGGGCTGGATTCGAACCTGCCAGCTCAGGTGTATGTGGCTGGTGCCTTAGCCTGTTGAGCCACAGGCGCCGAGCCTCTATTGACTTCTTTTATGTCTGAACTATAAGATTTCCAGGTATTTTGAGTTTTCTATGAAGTGAATTCTCTTCAATATTCCTTGACTTGACCCTATTGAGAGTATTTCTCAAAGACATCCCAGAAATGGTCAGCAATAATACAACTATACTACATACGTGTTAGAGATTTCAAAGCACATAAATGTACCCTGTCAATGTTAACAAGATTTTAGATATGCCCACACATACTGCATAGAAGGCATGACTTAGAGATAGGAGAAGAAAATATGACTTAGGGATAACTGAAATGGAAAGAGATGGCAGGCTTAACTGATAATATACATATATAAATATGTGGATGAGCACAATGGCTCATACTTGTAATCCTAGCACTTTGGGAGACTGAGGCAGGAGGACTGCTTAAGGCCAAGAATTGAGACCAGTCTGAGAAAGAGTGAGATCTATCTCTACAGAAAATAGAAAAATAGCCAGGCATGGTGGCACATGCCTATAGTCCTAGATATTTGGGAGGCTAAGGCGGGAAAATCACTTGAGCCCATTACTTCAAGGTTGCAGTGAGCTATGATGATGCTACCACTGCACTCTTGGCTAGGTGAAAGAGTGAGACTCTGTCTCAAAAAAAAAGAACAAACCCCAACTAAATAAAAAGCAGATTCCAAAGTCCAAACTGAGACCTAATGAACCATTAGCATAGGCGTAAGCAGCCATGAATCTGTACCTCTTGGCTGTCTTCAGTCCCCAAAAAAAGACACCTTCAGGTGCCCTCCCTTCTTGACTCTTTGGTTTCCCTTCCCCAATCCCTTATTGCCAGCCCTGGAGATAAAGGGGTGCTGTTTCCCTCCTGGGTCAGGAGGAGTGAGGTATCACAAGCAGTGTGGGAACAGTGGTCTGAACAATGCAAGTGCACATCCTAGAAAAGGAAAGGGCTTACTATTCACTCTCCATGTTTGTTTTTTTTTGTTTGTTTGTTTTTTAAAACAGAGTCTTACTATGCCGCCCTTGGTGCCGTGACATCACAGCTCACAGCAACCTCAAACCTCAAACTCTAGGCCCAAATGATTCTCTTGCCTCAGCCTCCCAAGTAGCTGGGACTACAGGTGCCTGCCACAATGCGCAGCTATTTTTAGAGATAGGGTCTCAATCTGAACTTAGGCAATCCATCTGCCTTGGCCTCCTAGAGTGCTGGGATTATAGGTGTAAGCCTAGGATCTTCAAAACAAGATCCTAGGCTCAGCACCTGTGGCTCAAGTGGCTAAGGCGCCAGCCACATACACTGGAGCTGGCAGGTTCTAATCCAGCCCAGGCCTGCAAAACAACAATGACAACTATAACCAAAAATAGCTGGGCATTGTGGTGGGCACCTGTAGTCTCAGCTACTTGGAAGGCTGAGGCAAAAGGACTGCTTAAGCCCAAGAGTTTGAGGTTGCTGTGAGCTGTGATGCCACAGCACTCTACCCAGGGTGACAGCTTGAGACTGTGACTCAAAAAAAATGAAGGAAAAAAAAGATCCTACATTTCCGGGCCTGAAGATTGTATCTAGTTCTCACCAGATTCTTGTTTTCAAATAGTGTGAAATACGGAATGTGTTAACACACTGAAAAGTTTCTCATATGACCCGTAGTGAATGCCGGCAGGTAAGACCAGAAAAGTATTTCCTTTGTCTGCTTTAGCTATCCTGAGCAAGGTAATTTTTACAAGTTTTACCAAATACTCTCATCAAGACGACTCTAAAGAATGTCATATGTAATCCTAATAATGTCAAAAAAAAGTGTAAGTGAACACAGTGATAAAAAAAAAAAAGTTGTTCCCGGCGGTGCCTCTGGCTCAGTGGGTATGGCACCGGCCCCATATACCAAGGGAGGGGGGTTCAAACCCGGCCCTGGCCGAACTGCAACAAAAAAATAGCTGGGTGTTGTGGTGGGCGCAACGCCTGTGGTACCAGCTACTCGGGAGGCTGAGGCAAGAGAATCACCTAGGCCCAGGAGTTGGAGGTTGCTGTGAACTGTGTGATACCATGGGACTCTACTGAGGGCAATGAGACTTTGTCTCTACAAAAAAAAAGTTGCTCCCTGTGAGTCAGCACAAACTGCAAAAATGTGCTTGCCATCAAACTCACCCCTTCCCATGAGACCCCCTGTGCCTCTGGCTTCCCTGGTAAGGCTAGAGGTGCATACTGCTGTCCACCACAGCATAGCCAAGTGGCCCATTATATACCCCTAGGCCCAGAAGCTGTGCTCCAGAGCACCGTGTGTGCACACTTGCTGTCTGAGTTATCCAAAGAACAGGCTTGCATTATGGCACACTGTTGTGACAGGAGTCAGAAAGGAGTTTCCTGGGCAGAGGATAACAGGTAGGGTATCAGACTCAGAGTGAGCCTGCCCCATTGCCAGCACCACTCTCTCATCAACCACAGCAAACTCAAGGACAGGGTCCTCCTAGTTCTGCTAGGTCATCGTTAAGTAAGAGAAAAAGTTTCTCTTTTCTTTGAAATTCAATTTTCTTACCTCTAAAATAGGGTTGCACTCACAGAATCAGGATCAAATGCAGTAATATATATATGCACTATACTACATGTACTATATTTATAAAATACATGCTATATATATATATATACATACTATAAATTATAATAGTAATGATCATAATAGCAGTTACTGTTTATTAAAGACTTACATGACCTAGGCACTGCTCTGAAAACTGTACAAATATTATTTAATTCAATCTTTACAAATACTCCAAGAGTTAGACACTATTATTTTTTCCATCTTATACAAAAGTAATAAGGCTCAAATAGCCTAACCAAGACATTAAATACACAGGGCAGTGTGCATGCTCTGATCAGCACGTTATATTACAATATGGGAGATCTGTGTTGCATCAACCTAGCCAAACCGGAACCGTGTTTTTTAGAAGTGCCAGGAGTGAAGCTATCGCTACAAAAAACAAAAAAAGAATAAAATTAAAATTGCTAAGTGATAAGAAAACTTCACATCACAGCTGAATCAGTAATATTTTCTTCTTTTACATTGGGATACAAATAGTGGTACATGTTACAGTCAGTGAGTCAGATTTAATGCAATAAAAAAATACAAGTGAATTAATCTGATATAGTAATGTTATGTAAGATAGTTACATTGCATGGTAATAGGCAGAATGTATATGCTATTCAAGCATAAAAGGAAATGAACTATAATGCTACTTTTATAATCAAAGCAAGTTTGTTTTGTTTTTTTCCTGCTTGGCTCATTCCCTAATATCATACACCTATTTCTGGTGCCCACAGCCTCTTAAAGGTTTAACCCTAAGGTAACAGGCCAGCCTCCTGGACCAGGAGCCACAGGCCCTATGAAAGGCAGCTGGTGGGCAATGGCTGGGATTTCATTTCCTCTCTCAATAATTTGAACACAAGACTGTGGACAGCAAAGGGTCTCAGGGTCTGGATGGCCAAATTTGTCAGGAAAGGGGGAAGAGACAAGCAGAGGAGCCATGACAGGAAATGGAGTGGCCCTAAACAATAAATAGTGTGGCCTTGATAAGCAGAGCTTTCCTGCTTCCACTTCCTGGGAAGCCTGACTGGACTTTCTGTAAGATATCTGTGATTTTACAACAAACTCCCTCCTTTGTCTGTAAACTACCTGAATGGCATGTGATCCTTACAATGACAACAGTCTAACTATGATGCTCAGTATCAATATCACCCAAGTAGATGACCAACACCTGCAACACCCAGGACAGTGGTGGACTCTTAAGAGGACACCATGGACCCAACACGGCCTATCAGAAAGCTTCCATTCCAGTGGAGAGAGTCAGACAAACAAGAAACTGGTATGTGTCGGGCAGAGTACATGCTGTGAGCTGTGACACCAGCTTGAGCAAGAGCAAGGCCTCATCTCTAAAAACAGCTGGGTGTTGTGGCGGGCACCTGTAGTCCCAGCTACTCAGGAGGCTGAGGCAAGAGAATTGCTTGAGCCAGAGTTTTAGGTTGCTGTGAGCTATGAGGCCACAGCACTCTACTGAGGGCAACAAAGCGAAAATGTCTCAAAAAAAAAAATAGATATATATATATATGTGTGTGTGTGTGTGTGTGTGTATTGTTATTTATAATTTAAGAATATTATGGAAATACAAATGCTTTGGTTTCATGAATTATTTCTGCACTGCATTAGTCATTAGTGTGCCCATCACTCAGTGCACACTGCACCTGCTAGGTATAATTTCATCCATGCCTGCCTCCCCCTCTATCTCTCTGATTTTTTTTTTTTTTTGAGACAGAGCCTCAAGCTGTCACCCTGGATAGAGTGCTATGGCATCACAGCTCACACCAATCTCCAATTCCTGGGCTCAAGCGAGTCTCCTGCCTCCACCTCCCAAGCAGCTGGGACTACAGGCGCCCGCCACAACGCCTGGCCATTTTTTGGTTGCAGCCACCATTGTTGTTTGGCGGGCCCAGGCTGGATTCGAACCCACCGGCTCAGGTGTATGTGGCTGGCGCCTTAGCCCGTTGAGCCACAGGCGCCGAGCCTTTTTTTTTTGTTTTTTTTTTGAGACAGATTCTCACTCAGTTGCCCTGGGGTTGAGTGCTGTGGAGTCATAGCTCACAGCAACCTCACTCTTGGGCTCAAATGATTTCCTTGCCTCAGCCTCCCAAGTAGCTGAGACTATAGGCAACTGCCACAATGCCCAGCTATTTTTTTTTAGAGACGGGGTCTCACTCTTGCCCAGGCTAGTCTCCAACTCCTGAGCTCAGGCTATCCACCTGCCTTGCCCTCACAGAGTGCTAGGATTACAGGTGTGAGCCACTGCACCCAGCCCTCTCATCTCCTTGATTTTTTGTTGTTTTACGTCAATCTGTGGACATGAAGGCTGATCAGTTAGTTTCAACTTAATAGTCAGACACCATATGCGTGGTGTTGGTTTTTCCGTTCTTATGATACTTCACTTAGGAAAATGGTCTCCAATTCCACCCAGATTGTTGCAAAAGATTTTAATTCATTTTTTAATAGTTGAGTAGTACTCCATGATATACATATACCACATTTTATTAATCCACTCCTGAACTGATGGACACTTGGGTTGATTCCACATCTATGTGATTGTGAACTGTGGTGCAATAAACATTCTAGTGCAAGTGTCTTTTTGACCAACATGACTTTTTTTTCCTTTGTGTAAATGCCCAGTATGGATTTGGATCGCTGGATGGGATGCTGGATCATTCTTTGAAGAATCTTAATACTATTTTCCATGGAGGGTGTACTAGTTTGCAGTCCCACCAACAAAACAACAGTGTGTTAAGAGTTCCTTTCTCTCCCATCCACACCAGGATCTATTGTTCAGGGGCTTTTACATAAAAGTCATTCTCATTGATGTTGGGTAGTATCTCCTTGTGGTTTTGATTTGCGTTTTTCTGATGATGAGTGAAATTGAGCATTTTTTCATATGTTTATTGGCCATTAGTCTATCTTCTTTTGAAAAGCTTCTTCTGCAAACTTTTTTTTATTGTTGGGAATTCATTGAGAGTACAAAGAACCAGGTTACATTGATTGCATTTGTTAGGTAAAGTCCTTCTTATAATTGTGTCCCTCCCCCAAAAGGTGTGTCACATACCATGACCCCCCATCTCCCTCCCTCCTTCCTTCTCTCTCCTCTTCCCTTCCCCACCCCCTCCCTCCTTCCCTCTCTCTGCCCTTTCCTTCCCACCCTTCTTTCTTCTCTCTCCTCTTCCCTTCCCCTACCCCCTTCCTCCTTCCTTCTCTCTGTTCTCCCCTTCCCCCACCCCCACCCCCCACCTTGTACCAGGTCATCAACTGTCCTCATATGAGAACTGAGTACATAGGATTCTTGCTTCTCCATTCTTGTGATGCTTTACTAAGAATAATGTGTTCCACTTCCATCCATGTTAATACGAAAAATGTAAAGTCTCCATCTTTTTTTTCTTATTCTTTTTTTTAAGTCTCC
>CAUYON010108574.1:0-18134 GCA_963573935.1 Arctocebus calabarensis
AGCTATATGCTGTATGAAAAAATACAGATCTCTTATTGACATAATTGTGTAGCTAAATATAGAAGACAGTATTATTGTATTTTTTCTTTAGGATTTCTTTTATAATTCTCTACGTGATTTAAAAAGAAAATGCATAATATGATTATAAATATATGCTAACAAACATACAACATATAAAGGTGTAATTTGTGGAAATAATAGAAAGAATGGAGACAGAGCTATATTGGAAGAGTTTTGTATACTACTAAATCTAAGTTGTTATTGATTTGAACTAGATTGCTATAAATTTAGGATGTTATTTGTAACAGCCATTGTAACCAATATAATATATATGTGTATGTAATTAAGAAAGTAATCAAAAGGTTACACTGTTAAACATCAATTACACACAAAGGAAGGAAACAATGAAGTAAATGAGGAAAAAGATGAATAAAATTCATATAAAAAACAGCAAAATGATGGTAGGATATTTTCTCCAACAGTAACTACTTTATATGAAAATAAGTTAAAATCTTTAATAAAAAGGCACTTATGAGCAAAATCACTAAAGAAACATGATTCAATCACATTCTTCCTACAAGAATTCACTTTTGGCACAAAGAAATAAGTAGATTGGAAGGTAAAAGAGATATTCTGTGCCAATAGTAACCAAAAGAGAGCTGGGTTGGCTATACTAATATCAGACAAATATACTCTAAATCAAACCTTTTATCAGGAAAGAAAACCTTATATATTGATAAAATGTTTAATTAATAAAAAATATGCAAAAAAAGATATGTATGTACCTGATAATAGAGACTCAAAATACATTAAGCAAATACAGATTTGAAGGTAGAAATAGTTTCATAATAATAATTAGAGACTTTCATATCCCATTTTTTTGCTTCAAATTAATATGAGCATGCTAATTTGTAGGTTACATTGTTTTGACTTCCAAGGTAAAGTTCAAATTGTAGAAGAGACCTAGGGGCATGCTGAATACCCTCACTTGTGCACATTAGGTGAGATCCTGCCAATTCCCCTCCCTCTTCCACCAACTATCCTTCCTCTCTTTTTTCCCATCTTTTACCTCACCCTTGCTAGACTATATCTCTGTTTTATCATTTATGTGGGCATGTAATTTTTTATATGTTAGTTTCATAATAATATTGAGTATGTTGGATTGTTTTTTCCATTCTTGAAATACTTTACTAAGAGGAATGTGTTTCAACTCCATCCTGGTAAATGTAAAAGATGTAAAGTCGCCAACTTTTCCTAGGGCTGAATAGTATTCCATGATGTACATATGCCTCAGTTTATTAATCCATTCATGAGTAGAGGAACATTTAGGTTGCTTCCATCACTCGGTAATTGTGAATGGTGCTGTAATAAACATTCTACTGCAAATGTCTTTGCGGTAAAATTATTTTTGTTCTTCTGGGTAGATACCTAGTAATGGGATTGTGGGATCAAATGGAAGGTAAACTTTCAGTTTTTTGAGAATTCTCTATACTTCTTTCTATAAAGCTTATATTAGTTTGCAGTCCCACCAGCAGTGAAGTATTCTCTTGTCTCCACATCCATGCCAGCATCTGAGATTGGATTTGGGACTTCTCTCCACATCCATGCCAGGATTTGGGACTTTGTGATGTGGGATAATCTTATTGGAGTTAAGTGATATCTCAGAGTAGTTTTAATTTGCATTTCTCTGATGATTAAAGATGATGAGAACTTTTTCATTTGTTTGTTGACCATTCATCTGTCATCTTCAGGTAAGCTTCTATTCAAATATCTTGCCCACTTACAAACGGGATTGTTTCTTCTTTACTTGTTGATTAATTTGGGTTCTCTGTAGATACTAGTTATCAAGCCTTTGTCAGATTCATAACTTCCAAAAATCTTCTCCCATTCCTAAGGCTGTCTGTTTGCTTTGTTTGTGATACCCATAGTTGTGCAAAAGCTTTTTAGTTTGATGAAATACCATTATTTATATTTGGCATTGCTCCAATTGCTAGGGGCATCTTCCTCATAAATTCATCTCTCAGGTCAATATTTTCAAGTGTTTGCCCCACATCTCTTCTAGAATTTTTATTGATTTGTGTCTTAAACTTAAATCTTTTATCCAGCAACAATCAATTTTTGTCAATGGTGAGAGGCATGGGTTCATTTTCAGTCTTCTACATGTTGCTAACCAGTTCTCTCAGCACCATTTATTAAATAGGGATTCTTTTCCCCTGTGCATGCTTTTTTTAGGCTTATCAAAGATCAAATGATGATATGTAGCTAGATTAATCTCTAGATTCTCTAAATTCCATTTCATAGATCTATGTCTCTATTTTTGTGCCAGTACCATGCTGTTTTGATCACTATAGACTTGTAGTATAACCTGAAGTCTGGAAGTGTGATGCCTCCAGATTTGTTTTCATTTCTAAGTATTGTGTTGACTTTTTGTTTTTTTCTGATTCCATATGAAACAAAGTACTATCTTTTCAAGTTCTTCAAAGGATGACACTTGTGCTTTGATGGGGATTGCATTAAATTTGTAGATTGCTTTGGGTTGTATGGACATCTTAACAACGTTGATGCTTCCCAGCTGTGAGCATATTTATTAACATTTTCTGCTATCTTTTTCTCAGGGTTTCATAGTTCTCTTTATAGAAATCTTTCGTGTCCTTTTTTAGATATATTCTCTAGTATTTCATCTTCTTTGGAGCTAGTGTAAAAGGTATAGAGTATTCAATTTTATTCTCAGTTTGACTGTTATTGGTCATGTTGCATTCTATACCCATGTATTCAATCAACTGCAAATGGAAAATATTTTCTAGGGCCTTTTATTGAGCATATATGGACTGTTTTTCTTATCATTACTCCCTAAACAATACAGTATAACAACTATTTAGATATCATTTACATTGTATTAGGTACTATATATCATCTAAAGATGCTTGAAAATATTCATGAGGTTATACATAGGTTATATGTAAATACTACACCATTTTATATAAGGGACTTGAGTATCTACGATTCTGATATCCACAAAGGATCCCGAAAACAATCCCCTACAGATTTGAACAAAGAATTGTATGGTACACTTGAAATTTGCTAAGAGCATGGAGAAGTATGTGAGGTAACGCATATGGTACAAAGCTTGATTTAGCCATTCCACAATGTATACATATCTAAAAAGATCATGTTCTATATTCTTTGTATAAATAATTTTTATTTTAAAAAATTGTAAATTTTTTTGTAAAAAAAAATTGTCAACTTAAAAGATAAATAAGTAAATGGGATGACTTAAGATCAATAGATGCTATGGGGCAGTAAAACTTGGAAGAGCAAAAGGAAGGTGAGGACAGGGGTAGAATGTAATGCTTAATTGAAATGCAGAAGATAACATGAATCATGGAAAGAGAGAGACTTCTTGCTTCCTTCCTCTCTGCCCTACAACTTATTCTGCACATGACTGTCAGATTTACCTTAAAAAAACATTCTGAACATCCTCCCACATCCCAGGCTCCAATTTAGAAGGTTTCATTGTCTACCCCTTCCTTCCCATTGCCCATGTGACAGCTCCTCCAGTCAAGCTTCCCTATCCACCTCCTAAAGCTTGGCCTCCCCAACTCACCCTCCCTCAAACACAGTGCACTCCAGCATCCTTTATGCTTACATCTCTGTGCCATTATTCATGCTGTTAACCCCTTTTGATAAATCTTTTCCTTACTTAGCTCTACTACTGTTTTTATGGCATTGCTGCAAAGGAAAAATTAAGCAGTTGAAAGCAGCTCATAGTATTGGAAAGAACACAGACTTTGAAATAGCTGCACATGAGGAATCTATCCATGTCAGTCTGGACCTTTGGGCCATTTATTTAATTTCTGTAAATCTCAGTTTCTTCATTTGTTTAATGGAGTTAATGATATCTCATTTGTTTTTTGTGATAATAACATTAAAAAACCTACACAGTACTCCTTTCATCTAGAAGATAAGCTTACCTACTCTCCTTTCCAAGGATCCATGAAAAGGACATGAGGAGCAATAATTCCTTAAATCTGTATAGCATCGATATTGTAAAACATCTGTACTTATATTCTCTTCTTTGATCAAAAATAATATCTGGTATCCATTAGGTTAGTGTAAGCTGAAAAGGAAAAAATCTAGACTCCAAGAGACTTGAACAATAAATCTATTTTTTTAATGAATGTTCCCAAGGTAGAATAAACTCCACATGTAATCTGATCAGTGAATAATAATCCTAGTCCTTGCTATCCCTTTCATCTTCTATCTTAGACATGGACTTCACGATGTGAGTGCTTCCCCTCAGAATTGCAAGAGAGCCTTCAGCAACACATAAGAACACATTTTGTATGTTTATAAAGAGTTTATAAAAAATACAAAATCTCTCTCCTCAGTCTGATTAGATCAAATTGGGATATGCTCACTGCTATGCCTATAACACTTGCTAGGAGGATGCTATGCCCTGACTGGTTATACCAATTATGTGGAGCAAAACGGATTCAGGGGAGGTAGCCTTAGTGCCCACTATGGTGAATACACACTGTGCATTTCAGAAAAAAGTCACATGGGTAATTAATGCCTAACCTTAGACTGAATCCCAGGTCCTTTCACTCCCTGGCTCCTCTTTCTGTTATACCGAATCTTAGAAACCATATTGGTTAGTCTTTCTTAGACGTCTAAGTTATTCCATAACATTTTACATATATGTGTGTGTGTGTGTGTGTGTATGTGTATGTGTATGTGTATGTTATAGATATATATATGTCTGCATTTATATATTTCACATAAAAAAGAGCCCATAAAGAAATGAGCTATCAGCCATGAAGAGACTTAGGCAGGGTTATTTAACCTGAAGTCTTTGGGCCACGTGCTAATTTTGTGAGGACTTTTTTTGCTTATCTGTGGTGTCAGATATCAAAGAAAAGTATGCATGGACCTCTCCTTTTCTTTTCCCATTCATCAGCTTTAGTTAGTGTTAGTGTATTTAATGTGTTGCCCAGAACAACCCATTCTTCCAATGTGCAGCAGAGGAAAAAAATAAAAGGTTGGACACTGCTGACAGAGGAACCTTAAATGCATATTACTAATCAAAAGACATCAATCTGAAAAGGCTACTTACTGTATGATTTCAAATATACAACAAAGGCAAAGTTATAGTAAAAAGACCAGTGGCTGTTAGGGGTTAGGATAATCAGGGAATAGAGGATTTTTAGCACAGTGAAACTGCTCTGTGATACTATAATGGTGGATTATTTATCATTATGCATTTTTTCAAACCCTAGAATGCATAACAGCAGGGTGAACTCTATTGCAAACTAGGACTTTGGGTGATAATGATGTGTCAGTGTAGATTCATTGATTGTACCATTCTGGTGAGGGATGAGATATTGATAGTAGGGGAGGCTGAAGGGAGCAGGAACTATACAGGAACTCTCCATATATTTTGCACAATTTTGCCATGAAGCTAAAATTGCCCAAACAAATAAAGCCTATGAGAAACAAAACAAAACAAAAGTAAAACTCAGAAGTAGAACTCTAAAATCATTTGATTTTGCAGTCCAAAAGCATTATCAAGGACCAGTTTCCTTCCATCCCTTCTGACTACCATCTGTAGTAGCTCGCTTTGCTCCTGGGTGAGCTCCCCTCAAAGGGAGAGGACTTCTGTAATTCAAAACATTACACCCATACAAGAGAAAAGCTTAAAGCTTAAAAAGGACAATGCCTCCTGGAATCTTCTGCTTAAAAGGAAAAGTCCTTAAAAAGACCTGTCCTTTGGCTTGGAGCCACAATTAGGTCACAAGCCCATCCCTAAATGAATTGCTGGATAAGAGATTAATATTGCCATGTTTTAATCAGAATTTACCTAGAGTCCTGGGGGAAGTGATGAATTCCTCAACTTCAATCATAGTTCTGTTGAAAAGAAAAAAAGAAAAATTGGGGAACAAATATTAGGAAGGAAACCAGTGATTAATGCTGCTGAGGATACTACTAGAGAAAGTTACTCCCTAGAAGGCATTATCACTATTCTCTTCATCTCTTGAAGGATAGTCATAGGCAGGAGGTCACATGAAGGGGGTCCCACTGTCCACTGAGGTAACAAGCTACACAAAACTGCAGAAGGACTGAACAGGGAGCCCAACAGGATGATTTGTCTTGGTGTTGTCTACATAAACAAGCAATAAACCAAGCCACTATTAGTAACCTCTCAAACCACACAATTTTGAAAAGTAGCCCATTTTCTTTAAAATTTAGTGGCCTGTGATAGATAAAGCTGCAACTTGCACTATCTATGACTTTGTCAGGGCTTTTGCTGTTTCCTTCTAGTGGTGTCAAATTCAACTATTCCCCTGGTGAGAAGTTCATCACAAACCTTCACCATATTTTCTATTTTGTACTTGCAGCCCCACACCTTTAATAACTCCTTAGATTTAGAAAATACAATCCAGTCTTCAGAGTTTAGTTCCTTACTTCTCAAGCAGAACTGTTCACTCTTCTGCCAAGGAGAATATTAATCCACACAACTAAGATGCATCCTTCTACTTCTAATTTAGCCACACATCAGAAACATTCTCACAGCTCTATAAAGATGAGCAGAAGTCTATATCTCAGAGATTCTAAAACTCTCACTGAAAACTGAGATGGGACATAAACCACAAGATTTAGGTCAATGGTTCTCAATCTGTGGGTCACAACTCCTTTGTAACAATGAAAATACATCCTGCAAATCAGATATTTACATTATGATTCATAATAGTAGCAAAATTAGTTATGAAGTAGCAACAAAAATAATTTTATGGTTGGGGGGGTCACCACAACATGAAGAACTATATTAATGGGTCACGGCATTAGGAGGCATTGGGAGGGTTGAGAACCACTGATTAAGGTAATGGATGATATTTTTATTTGTCAAAACAAACATGGCTATATAAATGAAGTATAGTTCAAACATTGCTTAAATTTTTGAAGTAAAATATAATCACTGAAAAACAAATTTAATTGTCTATAAGAATTTCCTGCAGATATTTCAGTTGTGACCCAGACAATCTGAAGATACCCACTTATTTTCGTTGGCCATTAGGGGAAATTGAGGGAAAAGTTCAAAACACTTCCCACATAAGGAATACACTAAATGCTCTGCCTCAGAAGCTATGGCAGGTGGAGGAGAGTTTTATGATGATGATATGCAAAATTCATTATGCAACTAGTGCCAAATATACCTGAACTTTCACAAGTCTTACGATGGTACAGCTGTTCTTTATGGTTTAATAAAAATTCCTTCTTGATGTTTACATTATCAAGTTGCAGTATTATACTCTTCTGTCTTCTCGACCTTTCTGTAGTTAGTTCACTATTTGTCCTTAAAACTCCTTACTACACTTACTTTGGGTAAGTAGGAATGCTGTGTCATAATCTGCAATCAATCAACATAAATAAAACAATTCAGCACAGATGTGACCTGAATACGCATTTAGATTCTGCTAATTGCACAAAGCCACAACACAAAGGTTTCAAGGTCAAACAAACCAACAAAGAATTTACTCTGCAAATGAACACGGAGACCTTGCTTCTGTTTTTTATTGTACTATAATTGCTCATTTGCAGAATTTCAGAGAGGGGTTGCCACTCTGCAGACATCCCATAGCCCATGTGAATTGCTTTTTCTTTAAGTCACAATGAAAGTGTAAGAAAAAAATTTGGTTGCTGCAAAGCTACTGAAAATTTGTTTTAATTATATAACATTTTTTCATTTTTCCTTCTTTTTTTAATTTTTTTTTTATTTTTGGACAAAGCATCTTACTCTATCTTACTGTGTCATCCAGGCAGGAATACTGTGGTGTCATCATCATAGCTCACTGCAGCCTTGAACTCCTAAGCTCAAGCAATCCTCCTTCCTCAACATCCTGACTAGCTTGCACTAAAGGTATGCACCATTATGCCTTTCTACATAAATGTAGATTCAGTGTAATCTAAACCCTCCTAGAGACAGAACAAAACAGAAGAGAAAGAATACAAACTTTGGATTCATTACTAGCAATGAATTCTTGAACATTTTATTTAGTTTAACCCATGATCCCCATGTTTATGATATAGATCAAAACTAGTATGTGATTCTGACTTCTAATAAGAAACAGAATTAGCACTGACTGCTTTCTCCTACATTTAAGATCGGTATGTAGGAAAAACTTCTACAAACTTAAGAAATAGAGGCAACTGTAGGAAACATTTAGAAAGTGGGAGGGCTGTTTGAATTAGGTGAGAGCTCTATCACAAGGCAGGGCATAGTCAATGGGGTAAGGAGAAATAAATTAGGAAAATCCATTTGAGCCCATCTCTTTTCTTGACATCAGCAGGGCTCCTTCCTTATGACTCGGGCCACCTGGGTAGGTGCACAGCTCCACTTAAGCTCTCATGGAGAAGCTGGAGAAATGTATGTAGGGATTGAATAGTCTAGTCATATTCAAACACCTACCTCTTCCTTTCTACCATAGTGGTCAGGGGTAGGAGGTATGAAGCAACTAAGAATAAAATTCTTGCCTAAGGCCTTGTTCAGTGTGGACAAAGAGTGAATAACTGTAGTTTTCTATAACTCTTCACCTTAGGGTTTTCCCTTTCTTCCTTTGAAATCATTGGGATCATCACCCAAAAATTTCTGGTAGATCAGCCCTTTATCTTGACATGGACCCTTAGGACAAATGAATACCACCACTTCAAAAGAAAATAACAAGCTCAATGATAAGTTAGAGACAGAGATATTAAAGAAAATCAAACACAGAATTTATAATAAAAAGAATTTTATAATTTTATAAATTTTAATTGTAATTTTATGATTTTTATTATAATTTTATAACTTAATATTAAGAAACAAAAATATAAAAATATAGTTATTAATAGAAATGTTTATACTGGAGATCTTGCTTACTGGAAGGAAGGGTTTCTGATAAAGAAGAGGAGGAAATGGGCACAACTCTAGTGTAGTTCAGAGGAAGAAGTTCAGCAGCCTGCTGGGGAATTGAGAAGCACAATAGGAAAAGAAGAAAGAAGGAAAGATATCAGTGAGGATGGGAGCCCAGTGAAGAGCTAAGTGGGGGTTCTGTGTCTCTTTCCCACACACCTTTGGTAATCAGCAAGCTACTGAGATTTTTATGAAAACTTTTCTGCTCTCACAAGCCCACTGTTGTAACCACTGAACTGTCTGCAGAACTAGTGTGATCCCAGATCTTGGACATTCCTGGCAGGCTTCCTTCCAGAGGACAGGCCCTAGCTATCTTCCATTCAGACTCTTTTCCTCCTCCACCTTTCCTCTGCCTACTGTACCCTAGAGGGCAGATTGAGCTGAGACTTTGGAGAGTGACTATTTCTAGTCAGCTGGAGAGTCCTTCAGTCTGAGGTTTCTAGAAGGTAGGTCCCTCACATTTCCCTTGAGAGTCTTCAGTGGACCCAGCAGCACAAGGTCCTTGCCTACTGGCACCCCCCAGAGATGCATGCCAATGACTCAGACACACAGGTCAGATCCTGTAAGGTTTTCAGTGGAGTGGTGGGGAGCACAAGGGAGAAATTTGAGAGCTTGACTTAGGAGCAGAGGGAACCCACACAGGCAGAATTGATGGGAGAGTACAATGTGGGTTCAAGCTGAAGTAATCTAGTAGAGTGCCCATCCCCCTACTACAAAGTCACACTTTTGGACTAAAGCATATCCCCAGATGTGAAGTTCCCAGCCTGTGGTATCATTGCTACCAAGCATTATGTGTTCAAGTGCCTCTTTGCAAACACATTTTGAAGGGAGACTCCTCTTTTTTTGGTTCTGGGTTAATAGGATTTCAGGGTACCTGTTCTTCTTTGTTGGGCACTCTCTTATTAGGGTAAGAGGAGGACACTCAATGGAGCTTTTGGGTTTTACTCTGGATTGTTGCCTCACAAGGGAGGGATGGGTGCGCTAAGACCCTTAAAACAGGTGTGCTGTTTTGTCCCATTCCCCTGTGATTGCCTCAGTTCAAGTCAATGCTAAATGATCTGCATGTTGGGTCTGTTAGCACACACAGACAAAAACTCAAGGAAATCAGATATGAAAAATTAGACAATACAACTGATACCACACACATTTAAAAAGTTTTCAGAGGGGAGGGGCAAGATGGCTGACGGGAGTCAGCCTCCCACAGAAGCTCCCATCCAGAGGGAAGGATAATTTCCAGAAAGTACCCAATTAAACTGAAGACTGGTAGTCCAGCCAAAAGAAAAGAGTGATAACTGCAGGTCACCTCTGCTGAGGCAAGTTGTGACTCCAAGAAAGCAAACGTCAGGTACAAAATTCATCCCAAAGGAGAAGTGTCCATCCCCCGCCTAGAAAGTTGTGTTTCTTTCTTTTTATTATTTTTTTTCTCTTCATTTGCTCCTGTAGGTTTTCTACAGGTGAGCGATGAACTGAGGCTCTCTTGTCACACCCCACAGGTGACAGCTGTAGGAAGTATGGTCTACTTCCCCAGACGGACCCTGTTATGACTCTGAACACTCTCTTGTCAGGCAGAAAAATTGAACTAATGCTTTCCTTGCCCTTCTGAACTTCCAGTCCACCCTTCCTTCCTTGCCTGACAAACCAGAAGCCTAACCCTTGCAGAGACTGTGGGAGGAGGCACGTGAGTAGCATCCCCAGCCCTGCCAAACCAAGCACCCTGCCCCCACCCAGCCAAAGTCTCGCCTATGACCCTGCTAGAGTCTTGGGTCCGATGTCCCATCCCACACACACTCAGCCCTGCAGGAACCTCAGCACTGTACCCCACCTGCCCAGCCAGTCATGAGTCTGGTGCTCTCCATGCTGAAGTCACTGGGCACCAGGCACTGACAGAACTGTGGGCAGTGTCCCAGCCCTGCTGCTGCATCCATGTGTACCATGCTCCCAGAGCTGTTCTTACAGCCAGAACTCCCTGGCTGTGGCAGTGGACTGGGAGCTGCACAGGGTCACTAGTCTCAAAGATTCAGAAACAATAGAGTGATCCCTTTGGGGTCTAATCTCAGAGAGATACCTCCCCAACTCTTAGGACTACCAGAGGAAACCAGATCTCATTCTATAGGGATACTGGTGTGCAGAGAGGCAGGGGCAAAGACAAGGTGGCTGAGGGAGAAGAGCATTTGCTGACTTGTTGCCCACAGGATTAGACTGAGTTCAAGTGGAACACTCACCAGTGGCTATTGAGTACCCAAGGCAGGCAGGCCTAAGCTCCCCCAACCAGCCAATGGCAGAGGGTAGTGGCCAGGCTGTGGGGGCATTGACCTTCCTTTGACTCTGACAGGCCCAAATCCCCGGGACATCTGCTTATTGGAGGGAGCAGGACCTCACCCCTGTCAGGTCACAGGTGACTAGGCATGAAAGAGGAGCAAAGTGGAAAAAAGAGACACAACCCTCTAGTCCAACTCTGCTACTATGTGGGCCTTTATGATTCCACAGAGCACCAGAGCAAGCCAATTTGAACAGCCAGTAGTAGCTCCACCATCTAGTTGCTGGAGACCTTTCAAACTCTCCCACTTGAAAGTTCGTATTGACTGGGTCAATTGGTTTGGAACTCCTAACCTGGGCCAACCACCCAAGGACCCTCTCAGGTGGTACCCTGGTTGTGTGGTAATAGGAAAGGCTGATTTTCCTCTTTCAGTTGTTGTCCATGGGAGGGTGAGGTGTCTACATTTCTTGTATTTCTCCATAGCTAAGACTTCACTAGAGTTACTGATCCACTAGGATCAGCCAAGAACCAGCTGAATACAAGACAGAGCCACCTAACCCCACCACACCAAACAGGTTTCCTCAGCCTCAGACTGTAATACTGTATGGGTCCTTTGAAAAGTTATAGGGGAAAAAGCTGCAGTCATCAGTCCCAGATCCTTGACAAAGGGCTGGTTAATCACAACTCCAGGAACTCCCAATCCAATTTCATCTCACCTGCTCATCTAGACAACAGTGAAAAACAATCAAAAGGCAGAATCAGTGGAAAAACTCTGACAACATGAATAATCAGAGTAGATCAACTCCCCCAAGGAAGGGTATGGCAGACACAGCACAAGATCCCATTTATAAACAAATGGCTGAGATGTCAGAAATTGAGTTCAGAATTTGGATAGCAAATAAGATCAACAGAATGAAGGTAAAGATGGAATTAGAATTTTAAGGAGTAATTCAAAAGATAGCTCAAGAATTCAATGAATTAAAAGCCAAAATCACCAAAGAATTTGACACATTGAGGCAAGAACTTGCAGGCCTCAAAGATCTGATAAATACAGTAGAATGCCTCAGTAACAGAATGGAGCAGACAGAAGAAAGGATCTCTGACATTGAAGACAACGCTTTTAAACATTCCCAAATGCTCAAAGAGGAAAAAAAGCAGAGAACAAAAACAGATCATTCTCTCAGAGAGCTCTGGGACAATTTGAAGGGATGTAATATTCACCTTACAGGAATACCTGAAGGTGATGAGGTTGCTGCAAAGGACACAGATGCTTTATTTCATAAAATAATCAAGGAGAATTTTCCAGACATGCCAAGAGGTTATGAAATTCAGATAGTGGACAGTTTCAGAACACCAGCAAAATTCAATCCAAATAAAAATTCTCATAGATGCATTATAAATAGCTTCCGCAAAGTTAATATGAAGGAGAAAATTCTACAAGCTGCCAGCTGTAAGAAAACCATAACCTACAAGGGGAAGAACATTAGGATGACTGCAGATCTCTTGGCTGAAACCTTTCAAGAAAGAAGAGAGTGGTCATCAACCTTTAATCTCCTCAGACAAAATAACTTTCAACCAAGGATCCTGTATCCAACTAAACTGAGTTTCATCTATCATGGAGAAATTAAATACTTTCATGACATTCACATGTTGAAGAAATTTGCCATAACTAAACCAGTTGTCCAGGATATTCTCAGACCTATCCTCCATAATGAACAGCACAATTCTCCACCACTAAAGTAAACTCACTCAGAAACTTTTGATCAAATTCCAACTTCCACAGTGGTGAAAGAATTAAAAATGATCACTGGATGTTCAAAAAACTCCATACACAAAATACTATCTGGCTTATCAATACTCTCAATTAATGTGAATGGCTTAAAATGCCCTCTAAAGAAGCACAGGTTGGCTGACTGGATACAAAACTCAGGCCAGACATCTTCTGCATTCAAGAGTCTCACCTTACCTTAAAAGATAAACAGACTCAGAGTGAAGGAATGGTCATCTATAATTCAGGCAAACGGAATACAGAAAAAAGCAGGTGTGTGGCAATTTTATTCACAGATACAATAGGCTTTAAATCAACAAAAGTAAGGAAAGATAATGATGATCACTTCATATTCATTAAGAGCAACACTGAAAATGATGAGAATTCAATTATTAATATATATGCACCCAAACAGAATGTGCCTCAGTTTATAAGACAGACTCTAACAGACATGAGCAACTTGATTTCCTCCAGCACCATAATTGTTGAAGATTTAAACATTCCTTTGGCAGTGTGGATAGATCCACCAAAAAGAAGCTAAGCAAAGAAATTTTATACTTAAACTTAACCATCCAACATTTGGATTTAACAGACATCTACAGAACATTTCATCCTAACAAAACTAAATACACATTCTTCTCATCAGCCCATGGATCATTCTCCAAAATTGATCACATCTTACATCACAAGGCTAACCTCAGCAAATTTAAAAGAATAGAAATCATCCCTTGTATTTTCTTAGACCATAATGGAATAAAAGTTGAAATCGGTAATAACAGGAATCTGCATACTCATACAAAAACATGGAAGATAAATAACCTCATGCTGAACTATAGTTGGGTCATAGATGAGATTAAGAAGGAAATTGCCAAATTTTTGGAAAATGATAATAAAGATAAAAACTATCAGAACCAATGGGATACTGCAAATGCAGTCCTAAGAGGGAAATTTATAGTGTTGCAAGCCTTCCTCAAAAGAATGGAAAGAGAGGAAGTCAACAACTTAATGTGACATCTCAAGCAACTGGAAAAGGAAGAATATTCCAACCCTAAAACCAGAAGAAGAAAAGAAATAACTAAAATTAGAGCAGAACTAAATGAAATTGAAAACAAAAGAATCATACAACAGATCAACCAATCAAAAAGCTGTTTTTTTTGAAAAGGTTAATAACATAGATAAACCTTTGGCTAATCTAACCAGAAGTAGAAGAGTAAAATCCCTAATTTCATCAATCAGAAATGATAAAGGCCAAATAACAACAGACTCCTCAGAAATTCAACAAATCCTTAATGAATATTACATAAAACTCTATTCTCAGAAGTATGAAAATCTGATGGAAATGGATCAATAGTTGGAAACATGCCATTCTCCTAGACTTAGCTAGAAAAATGTGGACATGTTGAACAAGCATATAGCAAGTTCTGAAACAGCATCAACTATAAGAAATCTCCCCCAAAAGAAAAGCCCGGGACCAGATGGCTTCACGTCAGAATTCTACCAATCCTTTAAAGAGGAACTAGTACCTATATTACTTAACCTTTTCCAAAACATAGAAAAAGAAAGAATACTTCCCAAAACATTCTATGAAGCAAATATCACCCTGATACCCAAACCAGTAAAAGACTCAACAAGAAAAGAAAATTATGCACCAATATCTCTAATGAATATTGATGCAAAAATAGTCAATAAGATCCTAGCAAACAGAATCCAGCAATGCATCAAACAAACGATACATCATGACCAGTTGGGTTTTATCCAAGCGACTCAAGGAAGATTCGATATACTTATATCCATACCTATAATACATCACATAAACAAATTAAAAAACATAGACCATATGATTGTCTCTACTAATGCAGAAAAATCTTTTGATAATATCCAGCATTGATTCTTGATCAGAACATTTAAGAAAATGGGTATAGAAGGAACATTTCTTAAATTGATAGAGGCCATCTACAGCAAACCTACAGCCAATATTGTATTGAATATTGAAAACTGAAATCATTTCCACTCTGATTAGGAACTAGGCAAGGATGCCCACTGTCTCCACTGCTTTTTAACATTGCAAGGGAAGTCTTAGCCACCACAATCTGGCAAGAGAAGGCAATCAAGGGGATCCAAATAGGACCAGAGGAGATCAAACTGTCACTCTTTGCAGATGATATGATTATATATCTGGAAAATGCCAGGGAATCAACTTCAAAACTTCTGGAAGTGATCTAGGAATACAGCAACATCTCACAATAAAAATTGACACTCACAAATCTGTAGCCTTTATATATAACAACAATAGTCAAGGGGAAAAAACAATCAAGGATTCTATTCCCTTTACAATAGTGCCAAAGAAGATGAAATATCTGGGAGTGTATCTAACTAAGGATGTGAAAGATCTCTATAAAGAGATCTATGAAATTCTGAGAAAAGAAATAGCTGAAGATGTTAACAAATGGAAAAAATATACCATGCTCATGGCTGGGAAGAATCAACATTGTTAAAATATCTATACTATCGGAGGGTTCTTGGAAGATGGCAGCAGAGATAGTCCTGTAGCCCTTCTCTCTCGGTCAGCAGGTGAGAGGGAGGGAGCTCTGGATCTTTCCCCGTGTGAATTATTGGAGTGGATGGGCAGCTGGAAATGCACAGTGAGTTGGTAGATTGTTATGTATGAAATATAGTTCATAACTGCGGAAACTGCTGTAAACCGTTTCCCCCTGCCCGGTGGAGGGGCAGCCGGCCCCTCCAACAGGGAGGACAGCAGGTTGCAACTCACAAAACCTAATTGGAGAAAATTCCACTGAAGTGTGGATCTCAGAGTTTGACGACCAGAAAGGGGTACTGCTAGGATCCACAGAGACCCAGGCCCAAGCAAGAGCCAATGGGACGGGACCCTGCCAGAAATAGACATACTGGAATGCCCAAAATGGCGAGCACCTTTTCCCCAGATCATTGGGATGTGGTGATTTGTCAGTGCTAGCCCAGGTGGGGAATCCTGGTGAGGTCTGACTGTGCAGGGGACGCGAGATTTTGGGGTGTGGAAAAGACACATTGAGCTGTGGAAGTTGGCAAAGAGAGCCCACAAGCACTTCAGCTGGAGAAAAAGTGGCAGGTCAAAGTGGCAGCAATAGCCCTACAGGAGCTCCCACCCCTCCAGCCGCAGCCATCGCGGCCATGGAGAACCATGGCGACCATGAGCCCATCTCCCACAGCCACCACAAGCCCCTCTCCTGCAGCCACTGCAAGCTCCCCTCCAACAGCCTATTGCAGTTGCTGGATTGCGAGAGAGTGGGTGGGCAAGAACGGAGAGTTTTGGGACGAGTGGACACAAGCTCCAAAGTTGGAGGTCAGATGGGAATGTCGTTTGGAGCTGAGCACCCACAATAAAATGCCTTTTTCAACTGGTGGAGAAACTCCAAAAATGGCGACTGGCCAAACAGTGTCATTTCCATAGCAACAATATAATTGGTGAACCACATATGAGCCTGAGAACTACTCACAGCGGCCATCTAGTGTCCACAAAGTATATTGCATTATAAATTAATTCCACTTAAGTTGACATCAACTTCATACATAAAGACCTTTATTTCTATATATATATACAAGAACAATATTTTTGAGGTTGGTTTTTTTCTTTTTTTTTTTTTTAATATCCTTTTCCTGGAGGTTCCATTGATAAATAAATTTTTATTTTACTTTCTTTTGTTAGGCTATTTTTATTATCTTCTATTCTCAATTGTACATTTCATCTTCCTCTCCTGTTTCAATTTCTTTGTTCTCTCTCCCCTTCCTGTTCGTCCCTTCTAATAGCTTCTAGAGTGCTTTCATCATATTTGTTAGAGGTTTTTCTTTTTCTCTTCTCTCAAGTATTTTACAAGAATCATTTTTATTATAGAATTCTTCTGTTTGTTTGTTTTTCTTCTTAGCTGTTGTTCTTTGATTGGTTGTTTCCTATGCTTTATCTGTATGTTGATGTTTCTGACTGTGGGTGAATCTGTGGCCTTGTGTGTCTGGTAGCCCTTTTACAAGTGTATTAGCCCATTTGCTTTCAATGTGATTGGTGTTGTAAATGTTTTCCTTACCACCTTGATCCTTCAGTCCACCACCTACCCTGGATTGGAAGTCTAGAACTCCAACTCGTCCAGAATCCAGATTGTCTGCATTAACAATAGGTCTGGAACTCTTGAACTGTAAAGGTTGCAGTCAACACCCCAGTTCCTAGATGGAGGGCTGGTCAATCACAACCATAGAAGTTTCCAGTCCAATTTCACTGTCCTGCTCATATAGCTAAATACTGAAAACTGAAAAACAAACATGGGGCGGAACAAGCAGAAAAACTCTGGCAACATGAATAAACAGAACAATGCAACTCCCCCTCAAAATGACAAACCATCCAATCCAGACTATACCATTGATGAACAGATAGCAGAGATGTCTGAAATCGAATTTAGAATCTGGATTGCAAACAAGATTAATAAAATGGAAACAAAAAAGGAGGTAGAGATTATAGGATTAATTCAGAAGATGTCTCAAGAATTCAACCAATTCAAAGACAAAATGACCAAAGATCTCGACACATTGAGACAAGAAGTGGCAACCCTCAAAGACAGCCCTCAGCAACAGAAGAGCAAGCAGAAGAATGGATTTCTGACACCGAAGACAGAGACTTTGAACACTCCCAAATGCTCAAAGAGATAGAGAAATGGAAGGCAAAAATGGATCATTCTCTCAGAGATCTCTATGACAACTCAAAGAAAACCAATATTCGTCTTATAGGGATACCTGAAAGCAACGATCTGGCTTCACATGACACAGAGTCCCTTCTTCTTGAGATTATGAAAGAGAATTTTCCAGATATACCAAGAAACTCTGAAAGTCAGATAGCAGATAGTTTCAGAACCCCAGCACGACTTAACCCGAATAAGACATCCCCTAGATATATTGTAGTGAATTTTACTAAAGTTAACATGAAGGAGAAGATTCTAAAAGCAGCCAGACACAAGAAATCCATTACATACAAGGGTAAAAATATTAGAATTACTGCAGATCTCTCTGCTCAAACATTCCAAGCGAGAAGGGAGTGGACCTCCACCATTAACCTCCTAAAACAAAATAACTTTCAACCCAGGATCCTCTATCCAGCCAAACTAAGTTTCATGTATGACGGA
>CAUYON010108575.1:0-15320 GCA_963573935.1 Arctocebus calabarensis
ATATAGTGATCAAGGAAATGCCATGAAGGATATCTGTAACAGTATGATCAAAATATTTCTGAATGTATATGAATCGTGCCCTGTGATTGCACCAATGTACATAATTATGATTCAATAAAATTATTAAAAAAAAAAGAATGGCGTGTGAGTTGTGTAGTGCGGGAGATGGGAAAACTGGTCTCCAGGGGACAATGTATATGTGAGGTGTGGCAATACCAGGCCTAATGGTTATGGTAAAGATTCTCTAGATTCCAAACCTCTCTTGACACTTAAGTTCTGAGATTATGCAAAAACAAGTTGGAGACATTCTGTCTGACCCTTTCCATGTTCCCCCTTTTTAGTGCTGATGTCTGATAAGTAACTTTTAACTACCTTTTCCTGCTTTATGATATTAACTACAGACTGAGGTTAGCTCAGGAGGGCTCATTCCTGAGTTCCTCTGTCCCCTGACACAGACTTTGTGTCAAGCCTCTTTATTCCTTCTGCCAAGACCCACTCATCTGGGGACCCCAAACCCCTTCAAAAGAGAATCAGATTTTAGATGTAGAATTACATCTACATTCCCATTTAAGGACAGTGGGAATCCCAGAGAATCTCTCTTTCTTCATGCTGAGTCCACATCTCCATGGGGTTTCAACACGAAGGAAAGGTCACATTCCAGCTCCAATGTTGTTTCCTGCTGTTACTGTATTTGTAGAGCCCATTGACACCTAAGTCTTTCTTAAATAAATTTCATAGACCTTGGGCTTCCTGCAAATCTATTACCGGAATGTGTAACTATATTGAATGCTAAAGCAGCAATCTTTTCTTATACTATGATGCTTAACTTTATTTACTGAGCTAAGAGTCAATATATTAGCTAATTTGAAAAGTGTAACATGTTACAATATATTAGATATTTTGAAATAAATTTATAACGCTAAAAAAGAAACTAAAGACACACTTTTAAAATGTTTTCAACATGCTCATTATTGCTAAAAAATAATTTTGCCGTTGAACCTGTTAAAATTAGTTGTAAAGGTCCAGGCCCAGTGGCTCATGCCTCTAATCCCATCACTATGAGAAACTGAGGTGAGAGGATTGCTTGAGGTCAGGAACTGAACCACCGCGGGCAGGAGTACAACCATCTTTACTAGATGAAAACCATCTTTACTAGATGAATAGAAAGAAAACTGCTGAGCACAGCGTTATGTGGCTGTAGTCCCAGCTATCTGGGAGGCTGAGGCAGGAGGATTGCTTGAGGCCAGGAGTTTGAGGTTGCTGGGAGATACGATGACATCACTACACTCCAGCCATGGTGACAAAATGAGACTCTTTCTCAATATTTTGTTTGTTTTAAGGTTTACCTTTAAAGTGAGAAAGTAAAATTTAAAGATTGCGAAAAAAGAGGCAAAGCACCTGAAAATGAGTATGTATACAGAATGTGTGGGAGGTGAAAAAACTTCTAGAGCACGTACTGTAGTTAGAAGACTAAAGGTCCAATTTCCTTTAATTTCTATACCCAAAAGGAAGGATGAATGTTTATGTTCCCAAGGAAGAGTCTTAGGTAGTGAGGTTCTTAATCACCAAAGAAAGCACCCTAGAGAATGTTGCTGATTGCTTTGATCCCAGATATTATTGAAAGGTTTTCAACAATTATAGAAATATTGCTTTGCCCTGTTTAACTTTTCTGTTCCTGGTTTTCATACAGTGTAAATCTCGCTAGTAGTTTTTGTGCATACTTTTCTTTGTGCCCTTTTTTTCCTTTTGGAGAAAGGGCTCGTGTTTTTTAAATCTACTATTTGTATTTCTGAAAGGGCTTCTGACCTCTGAAAAATCTAGAATAAAAAATGAGATTTTAGACCATTAAATTATGTACTAATTACTTAATAGTAGTATTTCTAAAGAAGGTTATGATTAATAATATTTTGCTTTCAGTTTTCATCCATGATGTAAAAAAATGAATTGTTCTAGGCCATGTAGTACATGATTTGCAGCACACTCTTTATCTTAAATCTGTTACTTTAAAAATACATAAATATGTACATAAATGCTAGAATAAGAATGAGGTATATTTTCCCCCTTTTTGGTAGTCTCTATCACAGAAAGAGGCCACGATATCACCACACTCAGTTCACGAATGATACGTTTTATTTTGAAGTGTTCCTCTAATTTTGTTGTATAAAATAAATATAATTTGTATTTTGGCTCGGTGCCTGCAGCTCAGCAGCGGCTTGAGTGCCAGCCACCTACACCGGAGTTGGCAGGTCAAATCCAGCCCTCGCCTGCCAGACAACAATGACAATTACAACCAAGCAATAGCTTGGTGTGACGGGCGCCAGTGGTCCCAGCTATGTGGAAGGCTGAGTCATGAGAATCGCTTAAGCCCAAGAGTTCAAGGTTGCTGTGAGCTGTGACACCACAGCACTCCACCCAGGGCGACATAGTGAGACTATCTCAAAAAAGAGAAAAAGATAATAATAGTAATTTGGGTTTAATTTCTTTAAGACTTCAGAATAGGCCATGAACTGTTTAAAGTATTTGGAAAAATTGCTAATCTTTGTTAACCCCAAAAATCTTTGTAGCCCATTAAGAACTAAAATAGAGTTTTTCAATCCTTTTATTGTTACTATTTTTTTTTTAATTGCAAGTTATGGTTATAAGGATCTGGAAACAGTTAAGGTAAATGGAAAATGGAAGTCAGTAGTATAGTACCATACCTCGCATCATTATGTTAAGAACTCAGAGGATTTGTAGTGTTAGGTGTCATCAATTTTACCTGAAGGGACTTTAAAACACATTTCAAACAGTAATTATGAGTGTTAATCTTTAGTGATTATTAAAAGAATCGTAATGAATTTTAAAAATGAAATTAATAATTGTATAATGATAATGTTTTCCTTTTAACAATATAAAAGACATTAAAAAAGTTCAGCTAAATCACAGTTCATTACACATATACATCATTACTTATTTAATCCTTGCTTAGCTAAACTGACCAAATTCTCAGGGAGCAATATTGGACAAGGCTTTTCTTCATGAAAATTTCTTCATTATCATTTGGTAGTTTGGCACATTAAAAGCAATTCTAAGTGACACTTTCTATGCCACCAGCTGAACACAGTCTATTTTAACCTTTTCTTCTTGATGTTAGCTTTGGATTATTAATTAGTGGTGAAGAATCCAAAATCATATGTCATTTAAAACAAAAGAACATTTGGTTTTTGAATTTGTAGCGTCACTTTAAGAGGTTACTTCCCGGATCAGATCTGAAAATGCCATTGCTACAAAGTATTAAAGCCAACACAGGGGAAATTTGACCACAAAAAGAGAGGAAAGTTATACGGTTTCCCTTTCTTATTTTTTTTAAATAGCCTTTTTATCATATAAACTTTGGAAGATAGAAAAAGTAGGAAGAAGAGAGAGAAAAAAAATAAAAAACACTGTACATGTTCCCATTTAAAATCAGTGTCTTTCTTTGTTGGTTGGTTTGGTTTTTTTTTTTTTTTTTTTGTAGAGACTGTGTCTCACTTTATCGCCCTCGGTAGAGTGCCGTGGTGTCACACAGCTCACAGCAGCCTCCAACTCCTGGGCTTAGGAGATTCTCTTGCCTCAGCCTCCCGAGTAGCTGGAACCACAGGCGCCCACCACAACGCCCAGCTATTTTTCTGTTTTGCAGGTCGGCCGAGGCCAGGTTTGAACCCGCTACCTTTTGTATATGGGGCCGGCGCCCTACTCGATGAGCCACAGGTGCCGCCCAGTTGGTTTGGTTTTAAAAATTTTTAATTACTATTTCAGATTAACTTGAGGGTACAAAGAATCAGGTTACAATGTCTGTATTTGTTCCTCTTATAATTGCGTCCTGCCCCCAACAGGGGTGCCTTCCACCCTAACATTGTGCCCATCAAAATGGGAGCATAGCCACACTTGTCCCTCTTCCCTCTCCTCACTCCCTGGTTCTCCTGTCCCCACCTTGACCTGATGGTTTTTCTCTTATGTGGGTGTATTAGATTTCTACTGGCTTCATGCTTCTTGGTAAAGTATCACCAGAATGGAGAAGCGAGAATCCAATGTATTCAATACTAATATGAACTCAGTAGGCAGGGTCTTGTTATTGTCAGTGGACTTCCTCTGGGTGTTTCAGCTACGCTTAACCTTCGTGGAGTTTCAAAGTTACATATAAGTGATAGCAAGTCAGTACCTGTTGTCTCTATGACTCTATGTGTTATCTGTGAGAGTTCAAGTACTTAGATAAATAGAGCTATCAATAAGTTTGAAAACAAGATTTTTCTCAAGCTCAGTTTTTCAGAGATGTTAATGAAAATTGGTAAAACTCTTATACTATAAGTGATTAGGCTATATACTGTAGAAAGATACTATTAAATGGAATTGGTTTATTACTTTAAAGGTTGATATTTATCAATAACAAATCTCACAGTCTTTATATGGAAAATTATATATGAAGCAATGCAACCTTAACGAAGTGGCAAAAGTTATACAAAAATGGGTTTCCTAATTTGAATTATATGTGGTTATACTTTTTTTCTAAATGCCTAAGGTTAAATATTGTCATGTTGGGTACAAAATCAATTCCAATAAAAAATGAATATTGGGAACCTGTTTTGCACCTCACAGACTCTGTCATCTATCCACAAAAGGACCAGACCGTAAAACAATGTGGATGGAAAGTAGACAGATGAATTGTCTTCTCTATTGTGTCTGGTGACACTGAATCCAAGCAAGGCCACACTGTTATGTGTAGAAATAATAGCTGCAAATGGAGAAAGTGCTATTGATCCTTCCATCAATAAATCAAGTGTAAACAACGCAAGCTCCTTGAACAGAGAGGATAAAATTGTATCTCCTTTTCTGGTTACCTCTTCAAGTGGAGGAGGATCATTCACTAATAGCACACGAGACAAGTCTCAATTCAGAGCTCACTTCCAACATCTTTTTCAGAGAAAATTTTATCTTTCATTTTGCCTCTAATGGCAAACAGCCTTTAACATAACTCTGCCTTTTAATTTCTCTTTTTCCTGTTTCTTCTCGTTTCTTCCATCCTCTTTTCTTTCTCCTCCTTCCCGTCCCGATTCTCCTCCTCTTTCTTTATTGAACACATTTTTTTTTGAGAGGATGCAAAGAGTGTGTCTTAAAAACAAAACTCAAGTCCTAAAATAGAAAAGAAATACATATCTATCTTGCATCATTGTTCTTGACAGTGCCAACTGAATATATGTAAAGCGCGTGCCACTAGGCACAGGTTTCTGTCAGACGGGCCCCAGGGAGCATGGGGAGTTGGGAGGGGTGGTCAGTAGACAGAGTTGTCAGGAAGGGTAAGAGATCCGGGACAGGCGTTGGCAGAAGCCCATAGGAGGAGAGGTGAGCACTGCAGGTTACTGAAGATCAGCCTGTTTAGTACATGCAACAGGCGATTCATAGCTTTTGACACTCTATGTGTTAGCAAGGCCTGGGGTAAAGGAATTTAAGTATAGGTAGAAGGAACCAAATCACAAGGACTGAGAGTTTCAGCCATAAGATTCATACTTACTAGAGCAAAGAAAGCCCTAATTTAGAGAAAAATATACTTAAGGAGAGAATTATTGCCTAGCACTCTAATGCTATTTGTACTATAATTATGTAAATTTCACTGCCTATTAGAATTTTCAGCAGATTTTGAATATGTCATTATTTATGTCTAATTAACTATCCTACCATTGATAGTGACTTCAATATGATTAAAAAGAAAATCTAGTTAGAAATAAATGTGTGCACTTTGACAGTAAAATGTATATTTTAATGTAAATATAATGAATAAGTCATAATTAGTTCAGGAACTATGTGTTCTCCTCTGTACCAAAGTAATAAGAAAAAAAGTAAGTCAAGAAGATAGCAAATTTCAAATATATTGTTTTATGCCACTGTCAATTCATTTTAAAATGTATTAAATCTGAAAACAGAAATAAACATCAGAGAGTGATTAGACTATACCTAGTTAGTTAGTTATTTATTTTTGAGACAGAGTCTCACTGTGTTGCCCTGGGTAGAATGCTGTGGCTTCACAGCTCACAGCAACCTCCAATCCTTGGGCTTAGGCTATTCTCTTGCCTCAGCCTCCCAAGTAGCTGGGACTATAGGCACTCCCCATAATGCCTGGCTATTTTTTTTGTTGTTGTTGTTGCAGCTGTCATTGTTGTTTAGTAAGCCCAGGCCAGGTTTGAACCCGCCAACCTTGGTGCATCTGGCTGGCACTGTAACCACTGTGCTATGGGCACCGAGCCCGATACCTAGTTATGCATCGTTTGTTATACACGACTGAGTTGTTAAAGGTACGATACCTGAATGGTGTACTGAAAATTTAGTATCAGTGTAATGTGTAATTATAAACATAAAATAATAATTAAACACATAACAAAATTATTATTATTGTTGTTAAATTATTAACAACACATAATAAAAATTATTATGTCCCCAAGACAAGTTGTTTTTGTGAAAAGGTAAAAACAACAACCAATACCCAAGACCCAACTCATTAATATCAAGCGTATCATACCCCTCATCAAAATGATTCCTTTACTAAAGAAGGTGGGTTTTGGTAATCTCTAACACATGTTTAGGTATTCTTGAAAAATATTGGTTACTTTGACAACTTTTATTAAATCATATAGTGACTATAGGGAGAAATCTAAATGTGCTTGAGGAAACTGGGGTTAGGGAGTGGATGGTTATAAGGAACTGGATATTTCTTATCACAATTAGCATCCTTTATTGTTTTTGAATAGAAATTAGAATACAAATGAGATGTTACTGCTATTTTAAAGGTTTTATTATGATAGCACTTAGTCTCTAATGACAATTTTCCCTCTGAATAATATTCATTCCACCTCTCCCTAACTTGAAAATAGAAGATTCCTGTTAATGTTCAAAAGCCAGCATTTTTAATAGAGGAAAATAACAATTACTTATCCACTGAAAAGAACAGCTTTGTGTTTTGTCTGTGTTGAACAAAGAAAAGGTCATTGTTTAATTTACCAAAGGACAAGAGTCTTTCCTTTGGTGAATTATGTAAATGAACATAAATTATCTTTTGATAGATATCACAGCTACCTATTGAAAATGTTTCATGGAAGCTTAAAAAGATTATTTGTTGGGTATATAATTCTCAATTACATATTTACTCAATTGAGTTGATTTATAATGTTACTTAAATCTTCTCTGTCATTAGTAATTTTTTGATTTCCTAATTTTTCCATTTATAAAAGAACATGCTATACCTCCAATTCTATTTGTATAGCTATTAAGCTTTTATAATTCTGGAGTTATTACTTTACACATTGCAGGGCGATGCTTTTATGTGTTTACTTTTAAATGATTGTCTCTTCCTATTGTTCTTTTATTTTCATTATATGAATTTCCTCTTTATTAATAATCTTTGCTTGTAATTCCATTTTTATTATATTATTATTGGTTACTGGTCGTTATATTTTCTGAAGAATCCTTATTAATCTCTTCGATGTTAAATTTCCTATGTAATTTTCAGTATGTATTTTTGAGACAGCATCGAGCTAGATTTTGTTTGCTTACATTATCAACTTTTCTTTCATTCCTATGTCATTGTATATCGCTTATGTCATGAAGTGAAAAGGATTTTTCTATGTTTTCACTTTATTCTTTCTTTTCTGGAATTGCTGTTAGACGTATGTGGAGCCTGCTAGATGACTGAGTGAAACCTGTGTTTTTTTTTTTTATTGAATCATAGTTGTGTACATTAGTTCAACCATGGGGTACAGTGTGGGGGCTTCACATGCAATCTGAGATATTTCTCTTCTCTTTAGTCTGAGTTCTAGATGAACTTTTCTGCATCATCTTAAAATTTACTCATTTTTTCTGCACAATACTTCAGATTGGCGTTTCTCGTATTTAAGTTTTCAGTTGTAGTGATATTTTATTATCTCTTAAGATTTCCAATTTGTCTTTAAATCCACCCATTCTTTCATCATTTTTTAAGTTCATTATTTCTTGTTATGTTCGAAGGAATGCTGCCTTTTCTTTTCACTCTGCAAGGATACTAGACATACTTATTTTAAAGATAATTTCAGATTGCCACATTTCCATTTTCTCTGGGTTGAATTTTTCAGCCGTTGCTCAATGTGGTAAGTCATCTGCCTGCTCATTGTTTACAGGCTGGCATCACGTAAGAACTTCTGTTCTATCTCTCGGCCCTTGCCCCCTTCTCACTGGCAGCTTCACAGTTGCTTCCGCCAAAACACTCAACTCCCAGATCAGAGCTAAGCCCCGCATCTGTCACTCAGGACTGCTGTTGCTCAGACACACAGACAACACAGCAAGTCCGGGCACGAAGCCAGTTCACATATGGCCGTGTCCTGGCCTTTACACCTCGCTTGCCAGCTTCCACTGCCCTCATTCAAGGCCGAGCACGAGAACAGACGGGTTCTGCTGCCCAGGCCTGGGATACGGTGAGACTTGTCTCACTGCCCACTCTGGCGTGGATCATTTTTCTGCGGGTAGTTTCTCTTCCAGAGTTGGGAATTCCCAGCTGATTCCGTGAACACCACACTTGGCTGGCCTGTGTTTAGAGTTCTGCTACGGCACTACAGTTTGATTTTACTCCTGTGCTACAGAGATTGTTTTATTTTCTTTCATTTTACTTTACTTCATTTTTTACATTCATATTTCCCATTTCTTCGTATTAAAAGAAACGAGTCTGAAAACACAGAGTAAATATATTGACTATAGGTGCACTGTCTGATATAGAGGCCATTGGCTCATGTAGCAGTTTAGATTAAAATTAGTAAAAATTCAATAAAATGGAAAATTCATTTCCTTAGTCATATTAGCTACACTTCACGTTCTTAATACTCACAAAAGTCTACTATGCCATTTTGGAAAATGCATATATATTTTTTCTCATCATAGAAAGTTCTCATGGGTAGCTCTGATCTATAGTACGAAGCTACATATTG
Source organism: Arctocebus calabarensis (assembly GCA_963573935.1). Lineage (NCBI taxonomy): Eukaryota > Metazoa > Chordata > Mammalia > Primates > Lorisidae > Arctocebus > Arctocebus calabarensis. The sequence continues at coordinate 8,961 of CAUYON010108575.1, forward strand.
AAAAGATATAAAAACAGGCTAAAGATATTTAACCTTTTGAGAGTATGTTGAAAGCCCTGAAAGATGACTAAATTAATATATCTGTAATAAGAAATACATGGACTATGTTTTAATTGGATCCTATATGCTATTTTATATTTTATTTTATTATTTTCTGCTGCCGAGGCTAGAGTGTTGTGGTGTCAGCCTACCTCACAGCAACCTCAAACTCCAGGACTTAAGGGATCCTCCTGCCTCAGCCTCCTGAGTAGCTGAGACTACAGGCACCTGCCACAACACTGGGCAATTTTTCTTTCTTCTTCTTCTTCTTTTTTTTTTACTAGAGATGGGGGTCTCACTGTTGCTCAGGCTAGTCTCAAACTCCTGAGCACAAGGGATCCTGCTGTCTCAGCCTCCCAGAGTGCTAGGATTACAGGTGTGAGCCACTGACCACACCTAGCCTATCTGCTTTCTTTTTAACACTATGTCTATAGTGGCCATGTAGGAATTTTCCCCTGAAATATAATTTTATGAATTTGCAGCCAGACGATCTGGATGCCAGTTCCAGCTCCTCCCCTCACTAAGAATTAATTTCTCCCTAGACATCTAACTTCTCTGAATTTCCATTGTCTCATTGTAAAATTAGGATAAAATTTGTTTTGCCACTTATTATATAATAAATGACTCATTTTCATTTTACAGAGTCGGGCAAATTATGAAGCTTAGAGCTAAGGCCATCATTAAAATTTGGCTCTAATAGTTACATCCATCTGGATAATTCAAGAAGTACTCTTTAAACAGTAAATTACTCTTTATACAGGGCAGTTTAGACAATCATATCTTTTTTTTTTTTTTTTTTATACAGAGTCTCACTTTCTCACCCTTGGTAGAGAACTGTGGCATCACAGCTCACAGCAACCTCCAACTCCTGGGCTTAGGCAATTGATTCTCTTGCCTCAGCCTCCCAAGGAGCTGGGACTACAGGTGCCCGCCACAATGCCCAGCTATTTTTCCATTACAGTTTGGCTGGAGCCAGGTTTGAACCCGCCACCCTTGGCATATGGGGCCAGCCCTACTCACTGAGCCACGGGCACTGCCCCATATCTTTTCTTAACACATTAACATCTTAACATTTTTATTAAGACTTTTAAATTTTAAAATAATACATTTTTCCACTCTGTGTTCCACCATAGCAAAATTTCTATATTCATTCTTGATTGATTATATTTCCTTATAGGAAAGACCTTACTAATTGTATAATAAAATGTTAGCTTTGAAGGAATATAAGTAGATGGCAATTTTTAAATGGTGCTATTTATTCTACTTAAATAAGTCTGTCACCCCTTATAATATTTTCATTAAGCAATGTTTATTCTTCTCTATGAAGTTGGAACATACACTATTCTAAGATTTATCATCTTTACTCCATTTTAAGGAGATTTATTTAAGTCATTACACTTAGGATGTGTGGTCATTTATTTCTTGCAGCAGGTTCTTATAAATATCACACAATTGCAGCGACAACAGATTATTTTTGATTTCAGCTTTTTGTGTTATTTATAGTTCTGATGGTAAACTGTAACTTCACTTTGAAAAATAAATAGTGGGCTGAGCATGGAGGTTCACACCTATAATCCTGTCACTTTGGGAGGCCAAAGTCAGAGAATCTCCTAAGCTCAGTAGTCCAAGACCTGCCAGGGCTTGGTGAGATGGGGTGTCTCTGCAAAAACTAGAAAAACCATCTGGGCTTTATGCTGGGCCTGTAGTCCCAGCTACTTGGGAGTCTGAGGCAGGAGGATCACTTGAACCTAGGAATTTGGGGTTGCTGTGAGCTAGGCTGAGGTCATGGTGACACTCTAGCCTGGGTAACAGAGTGAGACTCTGTCTCAAAAAAAAAAAATTAATAAATAAAAAATTAAAAAAAAGTAAAAGGAAAAAATAAAAAGAAAAAATAGTAAAATAAAAATTTACTTGCAAAATACATCCTACGAAAGGGAAAATGAAAGGAAGATGGCATCAACCAATGATGTTAATAAGAAAGAAGATAAATGTTCTAATGTCTAAACCAGAATCAAATGTTTTGTGTATATATTTATAAAGCATACAACAATTTGTTCACTTCTTCGTATTTTTACTTTGTGACACCATTTGTACTGCCAGTTAACAACATCTCTACCATTGTTAGAATGGACTTTTATTTAAAGGGTCTCTCTTCTTCCAATGTCATGAAAGGTAGGTACTCTTTTACGCACTGAGAATATCATTTTAGCAAGACTGGCATAACTTCCACAGTTAGGAAGCTCATAGAATTTCATGGAGTGACGTCTGGGCATTTGAATTTTTTTTTTTTTTTTTTTTGTAGGGCAAAGTCTCACTCTGTTGCTCCAACTAAAGTGCAGTGGCATCATCATAGCTCACTGCAACTTCGAACTCCTGAGCTCAAGTGATCCTCAAGCCTCTGCCTCCCCGGTACCTGGGACTACAGGTGTGTAACAACATGTGCAGCTATTTTTTTTTTGTTGTTGTTTTGTGTAAAGATATCTCACTCTTGCTCAGGCTGGTCTCAAACTCCTGACCTCAAGCAATCCTCCACTGCATCTGAATTTTTTTTTTTTTTTTTTTGCATCTGAATTTTTAACAAGTTCTCAGGCTGATATTTCTGTAGGTTATTCCACAGAAATATTTTGAAAAATATTTTTCTGGAGTGATGATTCCAAACTTGCCAGCCATGAGTCTCACTAGGGATCATTGTTAATCAGATCAGATCCCTACAATTTATCCCTGGTCCTTTGCAGACCAAAATCTGGGAGAGAATCTGGGGAATCTTCTCTTTTAATTAGGTCCCCTTATGATTTTAATAATGAATAGAATTTTGGAAATACTGCTCTGGAAACTGTAGGAAGTCCATAGATTACATAGATTAAAGCAAAGAAGCTCAGTTTAAAACCATAGCAAGTGTATTAGGAAGCTTACTCCCCACTTCCAAAGGAGTAACACCTGGAAGCTGGAGCTCCACTGCCAAGGCTAGACCAGCATCTTCAAAGTGGGAGTAGCTGACAAAACAGAACGCAAAAGACTCGCCACAGAAGGAAGCACCTGTTGGGTGCTCAGCCCCTCCAAGGGAAAAACCACAGTTCAGGGACATCTGGTAAAGAGGGAATCCAGAGGCCCCGAGAAGCAACTTGCCGAAACTATTCTTGCCCAACAAACTGGGAGGAGCCAAGGTGCTCTTGCCCAGGGCTGAGAAAGCCAAACTTAGTTGGTGGCTACTGGTCTAAAGTTTGAACCATCACAAAGTAAAAAGATAAAGAATTCATGGAGCATTTTCTAGTTGGGGTAAATAGTAGAAGGATTGAAGTATAATATTTACTACGTTGTGGTATTCGTGTGTATGTTTCTTTTTTTTTTTCTTTTTTTTGTAAGACAGAATTTATTCACAGAAAAGAATACAGAAAACATTAAGGCACCTGGTAGAGGGAGAAAATTCTAGCTTCTCTCTCCCCGTTTCTCTCCCAGTCTTTCCCCATCTCCTCCTTTAGGCCTTTAGTCTCAGGGTATGTATAGGTGTATGGGTTCCTTGGCCAGGAAACAAATGAATACAGTCCCTTCTGCCAGGGGCAAGGTGAATGAATGTATCAATGAATGGATACAGTCCTTTCATGGAATTGAGGCCTAGGAAATTCACAAGAAATTGACCTAGGCATAGGAGATGGGGGTTCCCCATTTAGTCTTAACTGTGAAGTGAAGGAGACACCAAGGCACAGGTGTCTCCTCAGCAGTTGTCCAGGCTTTTTGGCAATTGGAGCCTCTGGTGGAGGTTGGAGGTCCCCCTCCTTGCCTGTCATCCAGCCCGCTGACTCTTCAGCTGGCTGCCACACCACCGACACTGCCAAGGAGGAGGCGGCAGGTCCGCCAGGCCCTTGTGGTTATTTTTTATAGCAGCAATAGAAAACAAATATTATCGTTAACTCCGGATTCTAGGTTGAAAGGTTTTTCCTTCGAGCATTTGGAAAAACGTTGAGCCACTTCTTTCTTGCCTCTGTGGTTTCTAATGAGAAACCTCCTGCTTTTTTGTTTTTTGTTTTCCTCTATAGGTTAGGTATCATTGTTCTCGACTCACTCTCAAGAATTTTTTCTTTGCCTTTAGATTTTAGCTGTTTACTTACAATGTGTCTTGGTGTGGATTTCTTTAGGATTTGCTAAATTTCTTTAATCTCTAGGTTTTATCTTGCCAAATTTGGAGATTTTCAGCTATTATTTCTTTGAGTACTTTTTCAGTCCTGCCCTCTTTCTCCTCTCATCATACCAATGTTCGATCTCTTGTTGTAGTTCCATAGGTCCTGAAGCTCTTTTTATTTATTTTTCTCAATCTGTCTTTTCTGTCTGGTTCAGATTGGGTAATTTCTATTGCTCTATTTTCCAGTTTGTTGTTTCTTTCCTCTGTTCCACCCATTCTACTGTTTTTAAAAAAATAAAATAATTTTCATCTTTTTAGAGGTGGAGTTTTGCTACATTTCCAGTCTTGAGCTCTTGGCCTCAAGCAAGGTCTAGGATTACAGGCATGAGCCACAGCCCATTCTACAATTAAGCGCATCCACATTTTATTTCAAGTGAGGCATTTGTCACTTCTAAAATTTCTGTTTGGTTCTTCTTTGTATCATCTATGTATTTGCTGAGGCCCTTTGTATTTTCGTTTGTTTCAAGTAATTGTTTCAACAATTTATAATTGTTCATCGAAACATTTTTATAGTGGCTGTCCTAAAATAATTTTAATATATTTGTCATCATGGTGTTGGCATCTATTGATTGACATTTTTCTTGGTGTTGGCATCAATTGGTTTCATTTTCATCTTGGTGTTGGCATCTATTGGTTGACATGTTTCATTGAAACTTTTTTTTTTTTTTAAGACAGAGCCTCAAGCTGTCACCCTGGTTAGAGTGCCCTGGCATCACAGCTCACAACAACCTCCAATTCCTGGGCTCAAGCGAGTCTCTTGCCTCTGCCTCCCAAGTAGCTGGGACTACAGGTGCCCACCACAACGCCCGGCCATTTTTTGGCTGCAGCCGTCATTGTTGTTTGGCGGGCCCAGGCTGGATTCGAACCCGCCAGCTCAGGTGTACGTGGCTGGCGCCCTGGCCCGCTGAGCCACAGGCGCTGAGCCATTGAAACATTTTTATAGTGGCTGTCCTAAAATAATTTTAATATATCTGTCATCTTGGTGTTGGCATCTATTGGTTGAGATGTTCTTGGTTCTTAGTATGCTGAGGTATTTTTGATTGAAACCCAAGCATTTTTGCCTTGCATTCATGAGACTTTGGATATTACTTAAACCTGTTTTAACTGGCTCTTTTTGGACACTATTTTGGCAGGGAAAGGGAGAATGTTGCCTCATTATTGTCAGGTGAAGGTAGAAATACAGTTTTTCCACTTGGTCTAAAATGATACCCAAGTGGGGAGGAGGCATCTCATTATGCTGAGCTGCACAGGGATATAAGTTCCAGTTCCCCACATGGTTGGTCTCTACCAACACTACAGGGGGCTAAGGAGTCTTATTATTGTCCTGCGGGGATGAAAGTTCTGCTGCAGGGATGAAAGTTCTGGCTCCCTACTTGGTCTTCTCTGATGCTACTCTAGGGTGGGCATTGTGGTGCCTTATTACAGCCTTGTGAAAAGGTAAAGACAAAGAGAAATGTTGCATATTCCTACCGGCCTTGCCATTCTGTTCTCCTGAGGTGTCAGAGTGCTTCTCTACTTTCCCAGGGATGACTTTATACAGCCATTCTCAGTGGTCCTCTGGGGCCTTTGGTGGGTATTGTGGGTGGGTGGGGCATAGTTTTTTATTTGGCGGCTGGCTGGAACAGAATTGGTACTTTCTGGTAGACTGCCCCTTTTCTGGTTCTTTGGCTTGATGGAGCAGGCTTTTATTGAAACATATTTTGTTTGTGCATATTGGTGTTTCTGAGTTGCTGGCCTCTCTAGCACCCAGTTTGGTATAGATGAGGCCAAAGAAAACCCATGGAACTCACTATAATGTTGTTTCTTAGGTCCTGTGGTCCTTAGCTAGTCTCTCTTCTTTTTCTCTACCTTTCAGAGTCTTCTTATGTTTGGTTTATATATAATGCCTAGGGCTTTAAGTTGTATTTAAAGTGAAGAATAGAAAAAAAAAAATTGGGGCTCGGCGCCTGTGGCTCAAGCGGCTAAGGCGCCAGCCTTGTTCACCTGAGCTGGCAGGTTCAAATCCAGCCCAGGCCTGGCAAACAACAACGACGGCTGCAACCAAAAAATGGCTGGGGGTTGTGGAGGGCGCCTGTAGTCCCAGCTACTTGGGAGGCAGAGGCAGGAGACTCGCTTGAGCCCAGGAATTGGAGATTGCTGTGAGC
>CAUYON010108580.1:0-11816 GCA_963573935.1 Arctocebus calabarensis
CCCAAGAGCTGGACGTTGCTGTGAGCCATGACGGCACAGCACTCTACCAAGGGGGACATAGTGAGACTCTGTCTCAAGGAAAAAAAACAAAAAACAAAACACTAAACTCAGCTCGGTGCCTGTGGCTCAAATAGCTAAGGCGCCAGCCACATACACCTGAGCTGGTGGGGTCGAATCCAGCCTGGGCCCACCAAACAACAATGATAGCTCCACCCAAAAAATAGCCAGGTGTTGTGGCAGGCACCTGTAGCCCCAGCTACTTGGGAGGCGGAGGCAGGAGAATCGCTTGAGCCCAGGAATTGGAGGTTGCTGTGAGCTGTGATGCCACGGCACTCTACCTAGGGCGACAGCTTGAGGCTCTGTCTTCAAAAAACAAACAAACAACAAAAAAAAACCCCACTAAACTGAGCCTTTTTGTTTCTAGCGTGCTCCATTTATTATTATCGTTGTTGTTGTTTGTATCTTTCCAAATGCCTCTCAGTTTTTCTGGGGAATCTAATGCAGAAATAGATATCCCAAGAAAATTCTTTTTACTGCTTCAATGTAGTTACAATTGACTGGCTATCATTTTACCATTTTAGTGAAAATATTGATGGCGATCTGTTGAGTGAGGTGCTATTTTCAGGGCATATCCTTCCTGTGAACAAAAGAACTCTAATGGTGCAGTTACCACGCACCAGGCTCAAAAACCCGGCTGCCAAGTCCAGGCTGGCTGCCAGCTCAAGGGAGCTGGAACCAGAGTCAGGAAGGCAGGGGTTCTTGGCAATGACACACGACTAATTATGTGCGTGATTTAGATAGGGCTGTTAGAGTCTATGATTCTGTTCACTGTTCTTTTCCTGACTTGCTGCCTCTCACCACGCCTTCATTATTTACCTATAAAATGAAAATGAGTGTCAGAATTAACCCTTCCTTAACTTCATCTGTTATGTCTCTATGTTGCCTTCCTATGATCAGGTTGTCAAGGGTGAGAACTATGTTTCATCAGTTTTTACACCTCAGCACAGTTTTAGGGACATAGTGGTCTAAATATACTTACCGAGAACACTGAAAATTTCAGGAGAAAGGGTTACGCTTGTCAATTCTAGATGTCAATGTTTTATTTATTCATAAAACAGGCTCTATATGGTGATTCATGCCTGTCATCTCAACACTTTGAGAAGTCTCAGCGGGATAATCTCTTGAAGCCAGGAGTTTGAGACCAGCCTGGGCAAAATAGCAAGATTTTCATCTCCAAAAAGATTTTCTAAGAATTAGTTGGGCATAGTGGTGCTTGTAGTCCTAGCTACCTGGAAGGCTGAGTTGAGAGGGTTACTTGAACCTAGAAATTTAAGATTATATTGAGCTCACTTCACACTTAAGACTAAATGTGGAACCCCCATCTCTTATGCCTAGGTCTATTTCTTGTGAATTTCCTAGGCCTCAATTCCATGAAAGGACTGTATCCATTCATTGATACATTCATTCACCTTGCCCCTAGTGGAAGGGACTGTATTAATCGTTTCCTGGCCAAGGAACCCATACACCTATATATACCCTGAGACTAAAGGCCTAAAGGAGGAGATGGGGAAAGACTGGGAGAGAAACGGAGAGAGCTTATCTCTCCTCGCTTGAGTTCTCTCTCTCTATCAGGAATTTTAGTGTTTTCTGTATTCTTTTCTGTAAATAAATTCTGTCCTACCACTGGAAAAAAAAAAAAGAAAATGCCATGAAGGCTATGTTAACCACTTTGATGAAAACATTTCAGATTGTATATGAAACCAGCACATTGTACCCCTTGATTGCACTAATGTACACAGCTGTGATTTAATAAAAATAAATAAATAATAAAGTAAAAAAAGAATTCTTCCTACCTGAATAAAAAAAAAATCTATTTACACTAGCATAAAAACCCATAAAATACTCAATAATAAATTTAATTAAACATTTATTTCTGCCTTTATACTGAAACCAGAAAACACTGTGGTAAAAATCAAAGAAGATCTAAATAAATGAAAAAAAAAAACAACAACAACCAAGTTCATGGTGTGAAAGACTCAATATTTAATCTGTTATTTTGCCCAAAATCGATATATAAATCCAATCCAATAAGCTTTTTGTAGACATTTATATGAAAATAGTCAAATCAATCTTGTCCCTCAAAGGGACACAGGAGCCAACCTGAAAGAGCTCTCAACAGCCAGAGTTGGAACAATGTGAGAACAAAATAAAGAATGCCATATTGGATTATAGCCCAAAGTATAAAATAAATAAACGTGAGTCCATACTGGCCTAAATAAATGGTTGAATAAATAAATACATGGGGGGAAGGGACAAAGCTTCCTCAAAGGAGAATACCAAATAATGTATATAGACGCTCTTCCCTCCAGATGGAGCTTCATTGGCCCTCCTCCTTTAAATATGTGCTGGACTTAGTGACTCACTCCCACAGAACAGAGCACAGAAAGGGGAAAAAAAAAGTAACTTTAAAGTGGAAAAATCTGACAAACACTGCTTTAATCAAGTGATCAAGTTTACTAGACTGGGCACAATGGCTGTAATTCTAGTACTTTGGGAGGCCAGGATTTCAAGACCAGTCTGGGGAACAAAACGTCTCTCTACAAACAAACAAATCAGGTCACACATAGTGACTCACACCTGTAATCTTAGTACTTCTGGAGGCCGAGGTGAGAGGATCACTTGAGACCAGGAGTTTGAGACCAACCTGAGCAAGAGTGACTCTACTAAAAATAGACAAAGTAGTCACAGCTACTCGGAAGACTGAGGCAGGAGCATCACTTGAGCCCAGGGGTTTGAGATTGCTGTGAGCTTATGATCATGCCACTGCCCTCATATCTGGGCAACAAAGCAAGACCCTGTCTCTGAAATAAGAAGAAAAAAACAATTTTAAAGTTAGCCAGGCCTGGTGGCACACACCTATATTCCCAGCTACTTTGAAGACTGAGGGAGGACCACCTCTTGAACCCAAGAGTTTGAGGTTGTAGAGTGCTATGATCATGCCGTAGCACTTCAGCCTGGGTTACAGAGTGAGACTCTGTCTCTAAAATAAACAAAACAGGATAAAAAACAAGCAAAGACTAAGAAGCTGTCACAGAGGGGACCAAGAAGTCAGGAGGACTAAATGCAGTCCGGCATACTGGCCTGGGTCCTGGCACAGGAAAAGGACATTAGGGGAAACACTGTTGAAATCTAATAAAATCTGGAGTTTAGTTAATAGGAATGTACAAATACTAATTTCTTAGTTTTGATGCACCATATTTGTGTAAGATGCAAACATTAAAGGAAACATATCTTTGCAACTTTCCTATATATCCAAAAATTTAAAAATCCAGAAGCAAAAGTCATATAATTCTCAAAGAATAAAGAGACAAAAACATATTTTTGAAATAAAGAGAAAAACATTGAGTCATAAAGGATCAATTCAAGGGGACTGGTATCTGTCTAATGAGAAGTTCAGAAGAAAAAAGAAAATAGAGGCCAGAAAATCATCAGAGAAATAATAGAAAAAATTTTCCCAGAACAACACCAAAGAATGTCTTTTTTTTTTTGAGACAGAGTCACTGTATCACCCTTGGTAGAGTGCCGTGTTGTCACAATTCACAGCAACCTCAAACTCTTGGGCTTAAGCGATTCTCTTGCCTCAGCCTCCCAACTAGCTGGGACTACAGGCGCCTGCCACAACGCTATTTTTTGCTGCGTTTGTCCTTGTTGTTTAGCAGGCCCCTATCAGATTCGAACCTGCCACCCTCTGTGTATGTGGCTGGCACTATAACCACTACGGGTGCCGAGCCTCCAAAGAATGTCTTTTAGATTAAAAGTTGCCCATTGAATGCTGAACAGAATTAAAGAAAACCGAAAGCATATGTAGAGATTCAGGAGGTTTCAGAAAGCATAACAACTGCTGGAAATAAAAACAAACAAGCAGGGTCAAATATACCGAGGGTGGCAGGTTCAAACCCTGCCCCTGCCAAACTGCAACAAAAAAATAGCTGGGCACTGTGGCAGGCGCCTGTGGTCCCAGCTCCTTGGGAGGCTGAGGCAAGAGAATTGCCTAAGCCCAGGAGTTGGAGGTTGCTGTGAACTGTGACGCCACAGCACTACTGAGGGCAATAAAGTGAGACTCTGTCTCTACAAAACAAAAAACAAAACATGAGGCCAAGAGATCCAGACAAGCTTAGCAAAATAGTAATATTTTCTTTAAAAAAAAAAAAAAAAAAAAAAAAGAGGCCATGCAAGGTGGCTCATGCTTGTAATCCTAGCACTCTGGGAGGCTGAGGTAGGTGGATTGCTTGAGCTCACAGGTTTGAGACCAGCCTGAGCAAGAGTGAGACTCCCATCTCTACCAAAAAATAGAAAAATTGAGGCAAGAGGATCACTTGAGCCCAAGAGTTGGAGGTTGCTGTGAGCTACGATGCAACGGCACTCTACCGAGGGTGACAGCTTGAGAGTCTGTCTCACAAAAAAAGGGAAGAGAAGGCAATGGAAGGGAAGAGGAGTAAAGGGGAAGAGAAGGGGAGGGGAAGGTGGAGGGAAAGGGGGAGGGGGGAGGAGAGGAAAAGGAAAAAGGAGGGAGGGAGGGAGGAAGCTGGGTATAGTGGTATCATCACAGCTACCAGCTACTCTGGAGTCTGAAGTGAGGATTGCCTGAGCCTAGGACTTCAGGGTTACAGTGAGCTATGATCCTACCACTGCACTCCAGCCTGGACAACAAAGTAAGACCCATTCCTAAAATACATATATTTCAAAAATTATCTATAAGAGAATAAATCAAATTATCATTGGTCTTCCCTGAAGCTAGAACCTATAAAACAATAGCCTGCAAACTATGAAACAAGCATAGGGGCAAAACAGACTTGTGAGGACTAATAAAATGTACCTCCCATGTGCTCTTGCTGCAAAAAATTACTTGAGTTTGTAGTCGGGAAAACAAAAGAGGAAGACATGATGTAGTGCTTGGATCCTCAAAATATAATTCCAGAGGCAGTATCTGGGAACTTGTTAGAAAAGCAGATGCTTGGGCCACATCCCTGACCGGGTAAATCAGAAACTCTAGAGGCAGGATCCGGCACTCTGTTTTAACAAGCCTTCTGGGCGAGGGTGGAGCACGCTAAGGTTGTTTGTTTTGGAGACAGAGTCTCCTTCATGTCCTTCAGTGCTATGGTGTCATAGCTCACAGCAACCTCAAATTATTGGCCTTAAGCTATCCCTTTGCCTCAGCCTCCCAAGTAGCTGGGAATATAGGGACCTGCCACAATGCTGGCTAGTTTTTTGGTTGTTTTTGTTTTTTCTGAGACAGAGTCTCACTTTGTCCCCTCGGTAGAGGGCTGTGACATCATAGCTCACAGCAACCTCTAACTCTTGGGCTTATGCAATTCTCTTGCCTCAGCCTCCTGAGTAGCTGGGACTACAGGCACCTGCCACAATGTCTGGCTATTTTTTTTTTTTTTTTTTTTTTTTGCCTGTTGCAGTTTGGCTGGGGCCGGGTTTGAACCCACCACCCTCAGTATATGGGGCCGGTGCCCAACCCACTGAGCCACAGGCGCCACCCAATGCTGGCTATTTTTAGAGACAGGGTTCTTGTTCTTGCTCAGGCTGGTCTGGATCAGACAATCTGAGATCAGACAATCCACCTGCCTTGGCCTCCCAGAGAGCTGGGATTACAGGTGTGAGCCACCCACCTGGCCCACACTCAGGATTAAGAACTTGGAGCATCTTGGAGCTGTGGATGGTGCTAGTGACCAGCCACATCCCCTTCACCAGTCTGGGACATTGCCCAGCAGTTGTGAATTGCTGCACCAGATGTCCTCCCCATCCACTTCAACCTCCCCTCACCCCAGTCCCCACCCCTGCCACAAAGTGGGACCAGTATGAAGCTAGTCTCCAGCCAGGAATACCTCCTAGCTGAGCCTTCTTTTCCTGCCCTATCCTGCTTCCCTCCATCTCTCCTCCTGAGATCATCCCCTCAGTTGACCACTTTCACTTTCTCAGGCTCAGCTTCCTTAGAGCGTCACCTAAGCCACATAATAGCCAAGAAACAATAAAACTAACCCAGACATATATCGAAAAGAAACCTGGCAAAGATAACTATTTGCCTGATTTAAATTACAATAGGAAAACTGAAGGCTCCTGTAACAGTATCTTTAAAAGGGTTTTAAGAAAAAAAGTGAAATTCATTCAATAGCTAGACAAAAAGCTAGAAGCTCTCAGTAAAGAAGGCACACATATTTCTTCTCTCAAAAAGGAATAGGAAAGATGCCAAGAAACTCCAGGAAAAACACAAAATTGTACCAGAAAACTGTGATTCAAATAGGAAAATGTGGCCTGATTTTAGGCAATTGGTGATATATAAGGAAAGAGAAGTACTTGATTTGAACATTTGAAATATTCTACTTTTTTCTTTGTTTTGCCTTATTTTATTTTACTGTATTATGGAAAAATTCACACATATGCAGAAGTAGAAAAATAGCAAAATGAATCTCATGTCCCCATCACTCAGCTTTAACAGTTGTCACGATCTGTCCAATCTCATTTGAGACCAGTCTGAACAAGATCAAGATCCCATCTCTATTAAAAATTTAAAAAAATTAGCAGGGCATGGTAGCTGACACCAGTACTCCCTGCTACTGGGGAGGCTGAGGCGGGAGGTTCTCATGAGACCAGGAGTTGAAGGTTGCCATGAAATATGATGATGCCATTACACTTTAGGCAGGGCTACAGAGCGAGACTCTGTCTCCAAAAAAAAAATCTAGCTAATCAGTAATATCCAATCAGTTTTCATATTTCCCTAAATGTGTCCTGTTTTATTCCATTTTATGGTTGGTTTGTTTCAATATGGATCCAACAAAGCATATTGTACAGTGAAACACTCTCTTTGGACAGCCCCAGTTTAAGGATTTGTAATTACATTTCCTTCTCTACTGGGATACAAGCACCATCTCAAATCTGCAATTCTTATTTTGTTTCTGACTGAAGGCTAAATCCCTCCTCTTTTTTTTTTGTAGAGACAGAGTCTCACTTTATCGCCGTGGGTAGAGTGCCGTGGCGTCACACTGCTCACAGCAACCTCCAGCTCTTGGGCCTAAGCGATTCTCTTGCCTCAGCCTCCCTAGTAGCTGGGACTACAGGCGCCCGCCACAGCGCCCGGCTATTTTTTTGTTTTGCAGTTCGCCGAGGCCGGGCTTGAACCCGCCACCCTCGGTATATGGGGCCGGCGCCCCACTCGCTGAGCCACAGGAGCCGCCCCAGACATTAGTATTTTCATAACGCTTCCAGGTGATTCCAAAGTGCCTCCTCCAACCAAACTTCTTAGAGTTCCCTAATGCGTGACATTTTGCATTCCTGGCTTTTAAGCCATTGTGTATGAGGTTGGACAATGAAGTTTTTGAACTCGTTCTAGAAAAAGTGCTATGTACCTCATTGCTGAATATCACTATGGTTACCTTTGAAGTAGCCCCCTCAGGAAGTCACACCCCGGCGCCAGAGCCTAATCCACCCTTTAAAGCAATTTTGGAACACTTTTACTGAAATGGCCCTCAGAACCATTTTATAGAGGTCTGACAATTAAGCTCACAAACTCATCCTAGAAAAAGGGCTGGGAAGGATGCACTAGGCCCTGGTGTTGGTGCATGGCTTCCCAAGGAGAGTACCTTGGAGGGGACAGTAGCTATATTAAACAATGAGATATATGTAGCACTTTTTCCTCAGATGAGTTTGCAAACTTAATTGTCTGACCTCTTATGTCAAATCTACCTTTCTGTCCCTCCTCCCTGGCTAGCTTCCTCCTTAGAGCATTGCTGAAGCTTGACTTCCTCCCTGACCCCTTGAGCTGACTTAGGGGCCCCTACATTCTTGCCCATTACAATCTCAGCAGCTCTCACACTCTACCAGGACCCTCTCTTCTTTATCTTTCCCACCCATTAGCACACACCTGTTGTGTCTCTCCTGCTTATTTTCTCAGGGTCAAGAACAAAAATTAAAAAGTGCAGGGTGAGTAAAGAAATGAGGAAATGAATGAAAATCACCTAGTCAGTGACTCAGAAGAACCTCAGCCCAGGAGACTGCCGACCTGGCCTGGAGAACACTAGGCCACTGTGGGCAATGAGAAGATGAATGAATCCACCTCTGGCCCCAGGCAGGCCAAGCCCACAGCTCCTCGATCAAGACCTTCACCTGGCCCACTTCATGTCAATCCACCTACCCCTACACTTCATAGTTTTACACCACCGTATTCTTTTAGTGTTGTAACTCCCTTATTATTCCATCTTCCCCCGTGTGATGGGTCATTGTATGTGTCCACTTGCCTGGACCACAGGATATTTGATCAAACACTAGTCTAGATGTTTCTGTGAGCACATTGTGGAGAAAGATTAACATTTAAATCCCTCCCTCATGCAGGAGGAGCTCAGCCAATCACTTAAAGGCCTGGATAGGGGAAATGGCTGAACCTCCCCAGGTGAAAGAGAATCCCTCCTGCTTGGCTGTCTTCTACCGGGGACATCAGAGACTCCAACAAAACATCTGACTTTTCTGGGTCTTGAGCCTGCCCCCTGAAGACTGGAACTATGTACATACTCCGTTGGCTTTCCCAGGTCTCCAGCTTCTAACTCACTCTGCAGGTCTTGGGATTTGCCTCCATAGTTACATGATCCAACTCTCTCTCTTTCTCTATATTTATATGTATATAACACACATGCACACATACGATCTCTTTCTTTCTCATAAATAGGCATAAACAGGCCTGGTCTAGTGGCTCACGCCTGTAATCCCAGCACTCTGGGAGGCTGAGGCAGATCCACTGCTGGAGCTCAGGAGTTCAAGACCAACCTGAGCAAAAGCGAGACCCTGTCTCCACTAAAAATAGAAAAACTAGCCTGGTGTAGTGGTGCACACCTGTAGTCCCAGCTATTTGGGAGGCTGAGATAAAGAAGATCACTCAAACCCAAGAGTTTGAGGTTGCTGTGAGCTATGATGCCACAGCACTCTACTGAGGGTGACAAAGCAAGACTCTGTCTCAAAAAAATAATAAATAAATAAACAAACACGTGCAGATAAATAGGTACAGTCTGTTAGCTTGTTTCTCTGGAGAACGCTGATGGACACATGCCTCATGTGAAGTTGGAGAAAAGTATTTAGCAGTTATCAAGTCCCTTGATGCATGTCCGTTCCCTTCCTGGACCTGGTGCCACTCCAGGCATGTTCTTCCCTTCCCTCTTGTGATTTGTGTATGGGGCAGCAGGCTGCGAGCAGCAAAGCTGGGGTGGACACCTGATTTCTTTCTTTCTTTCTTTTTTTTTTTTTGAGACAGCATCAAGCTGTCACCCTGGATAGAGTGCCATGGCATAACAGCTCACAGCAACCTCCAATTCCTGGGCTCAAGCGAGTCTCTTGCCTCTACCTCCCAAGTAGCTGGGACCACAGGTGCCTGCCACAACACCCGGCCATTTTTTGGTTGCAGATGTCATTGTTGTTTGGCGGGCCAGGCTGGATTCAAACCCGCCAGCTCAGGTGTACGTGCCTGGTGCCTTAGCCAGTTGCCGAGCCGACACCTGATTTCTTAAAACTCACTAGCTCTGTGACCTTGGAGGGTCACTTAGCCTTGCTGAGCCTTGGCCTCCTCACCAGTACAGTGGAAAGAACTGCCACCCCAGGGGGATTAACGAGGTAACATGCAAAGCATCTTACACGGTCGCCGGCACCAAGAAGACACTCGATAAAAGGCTACTTTTAATTATTATTCATTTGGATGGTGCAGAAATAAACTACTTTTTTGAGAACTGCACTTGAATTGTCAGAAACCCCTCTGAACAAGGGCCTAACAGGTGTTGCAGAGGAACGCTGGAGCTTGTTTAACCCCATCCCGTTTGCACTGCATTGGCCCTGCTGCAGTTGCAAGATCTCTGGGTAAGCAGGGAATTACTCTCCCTGCTTCCATCGCCTTGTACTTGTATCCTAGGGATTTTCTCTTGGGGAAACTGATGTAACCTAAAGGCGAAGGAAAAACATCAATCTTGGGAAAAGTGCTTATTCATCTCTTTTGTGCTTTGCATTCCCATCCTGATCTCCGTACAAGTTCAAAGACAGTTCTTCCATATCTGCTCCCGCCGCTCTGGCTGAGACCCTCACATCTCTCTTCTGCCACTGCAGTCACTTCCTGCCTGGTCTCTCTGCATCAGAGGGCTCTTGCTTAATGATTGATAGGGCCAAATGCATCTATCAGTTGGACCATGTAATTATGGAGGCAAATGCCCCCTTTTTTAAACCTTTCGAAGGGTCTCCATCACTTGAGGGATTGGGTCACCCCATTCAGTCAACAGCCCAGACAGTCCTCCATGGTTCCCCAGCCTCACTTCCCAGCACTTTCCCACTCCCCCCCTTAACCCCTTGGCTCTGGCAATTCTGAACTACTGACTGTTCCCCAGACTTAACCTGCCTGAAAGCCCTTCCTCCCTGGGTACCAGATAACTTTGTTTCGTCCTTCAAAAGCAGCCCAGTATTATAACTTTTGCAGAAAGAATTAATCCAACAGTCTGTAACCCCTGAGCCCTTCCCCAATCTATTTCCTTGTCCCAGCACCTCGAGTTTATCCCTATCTAGCATTACCATATTACACTATAATGTGTAATGTCTGTGACTGTGGCCTTGGCCCTGAGCTCTTCCAGGGAAAGGAGTGTGTTATGCAGAAGAACCTCTGTAAGTTGACCTGAGGGACTGACATAAATGGGTAAACATACAGAGGTGGCCAATATAAGAAACGAAGCCTACTGTACTGGTATATGTCTGTGGTGCATGTCAGATCTATGCAAATTAGATCAATATAAGCAGATCATCAATGTAGGGAGGTGATCAACTGTGAAGGTTCTACTGTATTTATTTCTGTATTTGCAAGGCCTCTTACTGGGGGAGGCACACAGGTGCTAAAGAGAGGTTAGGTAAATACATTATAAAACACACAGGTTGAGGAGGGGATAATGGACATACCTATAAAGGGGTAGCCCAAGGGAGATCTTTGTGGCGATGGACTAGTTCTGTATCTTGATTAGGGTGGTGGGCACACATATCTACATATGTGATAAAATGACATTGAACTATACACCCATCGTAGCAATGTCAATGTCTTGATTTTGCTATGGTACTATAGTTGTATAACTTGTAACCATTGAGGGAAACTGGATGAAGGGTGCATGGGATCTCCCTGTACTATTTTTGTGACTTCCTATGAATCTATAATTATTTGAAAACAAAAAGTGGTTCTTAAAAAGGAAAAACACACACACAGAGGCTAGGTGTACTGCGCTGACAAATCACTTCCAATAATAAAATAATTGAAAGTGAAAGGCTGTCAACTCCAGATTATTTCACCAAGTCTGATTTAAGAGTATTTAAACTTGACTGACTAGACAGTGAATGATAAAGACAGAAACATAACCCAAGTATGCTTCAAAATCGTAACAAAGCTCTGCTCTGGAGGTCCCATTACCTAAGTAAGCACTTGGAGTCCTGAGTAGAATGAAGAGTCAGCTATGATGAAACATCTGATGAGGCTCGGTGCCTGTGGCTCAGCGGGCTAAGGCGCCAGCCATGTAAACCTGAGCTGGCGGGGTCAAATCCAGCCTGGGCCCGCCAACCAACAATGACGGCTGCAACCCAAACAAAAATAGCTGGGCGTTGTGGCGGGCGCCTGTAGTCCCAGCTACTTGGGAGGCAGAGGCAGGAGACTCACTTGAGCCCAGGAATTGGAAGTTGCTGTGAGCTGTAATGCCACGACACTCTACCCAGGGCGACAGCTTGAGGCTCTGTCTCAAAAAAAAAAAAAAAAC